>JAPMOQ010017091.1:236201-253707 GCA_026543055.1 Argiope trifasciata | reverse complement strand
ATATAAAATTAAAAACACTGGATATAAATATTAAAAACACCGGATATAAAATTAAAAACACCTGATATAATATTGAAAATACGAGACACAAAATTAAAAACACCGGTTAATAACGATTCAACTAGTGCGTTTAATTTAGAAATAATCTATTACATATATAAGGAAAAGAAAATTTTGAATTTTCTTAGGAAAAAATTAAGCTTAAAAATATTATAAATCCATTTCAAATAAGCTTTAAAACGGAAAATCTCTCAGTACAACATGTTTTTTGTGAACGAACTGTTTTCCTTTTTGAGTTAAAAATGGTAGCTTCATTGACTCATTCAGCTGCGCAATGCTGAAAGGTCACACGTGTAGCCGAACAGACGGTTCTTCATCAAATACAGACATCGTCTGTAAATTTCAGACTGATTTTGAAGAAAGACAAGACGAAACGGAAAAGCAATTAAATGCAACGCACTAGTTCGAGACGAGCCAATATTTGCGGAACAAAAAGCTGAAAAGCAGAAGATATGCAAATACGTAAAGTTACTCGACTGTTTGATTCGATAATTTTCAGTGACATTATTTAGCTTCGAAATTCTAGGATTAAAAAAGAAAATAACTGATTAACGAATATAAATTTATTTCATTCTTACTTCTCATGTTTTACTCAGAATACTAAAGAAATAGTTCGAATTTCGATCGTTCTGCTAATAATAATCAGCAGAAATGGTTTTCCCTTGCACATTGTCTATAAAAATTGTAGACCTTGAAAATCTCGTGAGTATCAGGAGACTTCAGATACGTAAATTAAGAATTCTTCACGTGAGTGTTTCGTGCTTTGTAGCGTAATAAGAAAAATGAAACATATTTTGAACGGTTTTTCTTCGAATGACTGAAATCAAAATTATAGTAACCAAATCAAGTACCAAATTTCATATATTTCTTTTTAATGCGTTTTTGACTTATCGCACTTACATGCATTCGAAAGTACAGACCGAAAGATGGCCAAGTCCTTACCGGATTCGATCCAAGATTTTATATGGATCTACATTTTAGATATTAAATCTGCGTGACAAATTTTATTTATATAGATTTCTTCGCTTTGTAGTTATTGTTAAAACTTATATTCGAACAGCCAGCAGATAGACTTTCTTTAAATGGATTTCCTTCAAAATTTGTCAAAAGTCCAAATATTTGGTACAAAGACAAGATCCATCTTGCTTGAAGCGCTTTTGAGTTATCATAGACTCAAGGAGGTTTGAAACTAGTAGATTCGTCAAAATCACAAGTTCGAATTTTCAGCAGATTACAATATTTAGTCTTTACATACTTCGTTGAAAGTAAAAAATTTTAAAATATAGATTTTTAAACACGTTTATTAGAATGTTAAAAAGCAAAGTTTTTATTTTTTACCTAAAATTTACAGATAAATAATAAAACTCTGAAATGTTCTAAATAAATTGGAATTTTAAGACCTATAATATATTTTTAATTTTTACTGAATTTTAAGAAACTTCAATATCTAGGTATTTATTCGTGGGGTTTTTTTTTTGCGATTTGAAGTATGAAGATTCATGAAAATCTCGAATTTTAATTTTTTGGCGATTTTGAAAATATTTTACCAAATTTGACAAATAGAGTCAAAAAATTGTCTAAAATTTTGGATTTCAACATTTTTCCAGTAATTCACTTACTCACTGAAACAATTTTTTAAAAAAAATTTACGTCATTTTAATCATTTTTTACATTAAAACATCCACTATACGCTTTTTTTAAACTAAAAACTTTAAACATCCACTAAAGATGTTCTTAAAATATTATAAATATCCTTGAAATTCCAATTTATTTAAATTGATTCTATTAGACCTCACTCTTTTATGAATTTTGCTTTGAAGAAAAATATTTTTATTTCTAATTTTTTAAAATTATTTTCACCTTTTTAATGCAATAATAAAATATATGTACATTTGATGTATATACAAATGTATATTTAATCTTTTTTCATTAATACATATTTTCCAATTAGTAAATGCATTTTTATGGTATCGTAAAATCGAATCAAATGTTTGTAGAAATGTCAGTCATATCCCATTAGGACAATCTAATTTTTTGTTTTATTTTCAAAATTAAAATAAAAGAATACCTTTTCAGTTTTACCACAAAAACTAAAAATTCGAAACTAAAATGCAATACATATTCATTATTCAAAATCTAAATTAGCTCCTAAAAGAAATATTCCATTCTTTTTGAAGCCATTTTAAATATTCAGAAAAAATATCTTCGAATAAATCTTTTCCTCTCTGAAATACTTAAACTAATTCTCTATATTTCAAAGATTAAATATCAACCCAATCCGATAACTGGTGTAAATTTATTAAATTACGAACATCAGAAAGTAGATTTCTATTGCTCTAAAGTCAATTCTCTGTCAGAAATTCTTTGAGATCCAAGAGAAGTATAGAATCTTATTTTCAGTTTATTCCAGGAACTTGATGCTTGGAGTTAGTTCTTTTTCTTTGCTCCTCCTCCTCTTCCTGGAAGCGTTTGGCTCCAGATTTATTGATCCAGGAATTTCCAAGAGCTCCCGGAAGAAAATCCCATCGATTTTCAGGACACCGTTTTAAGATAAATGCATAAATAGAGTAGCGGCGTACTTAGAAAACAGATCAATACTTCAGCACGTGTCTCTGTTAAAAGAAGAGCCATTGATTTATTATGGAAGGCGTAGATATATTAGTATAGTAATTCTTTGTCTTCTTCAGGCGTATACTTCATTTAATCTTATTTCTTCATAATAATATATGACATTTATTATTTAAGGGTAATAAACATTTCTTATAAAGATTTCAAGTTATGGATTAAAACATTATAAAGAGGTTTCTTAACAATTACCCATGCAAGCAAAATACTCATCTAATTTACAAATAAAACAATCATGAAATTTGAAAATTTAACCATAGAGTATTCATATACAATTAAATTATTTATCATGTTTTAATATAATTTCAAGAAATTTTTTTTTTAAAGTTATAAAGAAATATGAAACGGATATTTATTTGAAGATCTTAAAAATCGATATTTTACTGCACATGGATACTAAATTTAAAAATTGGTCAAAATTTACAAAATTAATGTTAAATTGTAGAAAAATGTTCAATTTTGAAGTTATGCATACTTTTTATAAAGCGCTTTGAAAAAAATATTTTTAAATATAATTATTTAAATAAAATTGAAATTTTAAGAAAAAATATATTTAAAATCAATGTAAAAAAATTTCTGTGAATACTTTGTCTGAATATTGTTGTTTATGTTATAGAATAACTTATTTTGAGTATGTGCATGAAATCTCAGATAAAATAGTTTTTAAAATATCCAATATTGAATTTTTTTAGAAATAAAAAAAAGACATTTAAGTTGAAAAATAGTAAAAAAAAGAAAAAGAAAACTTGAATGAACTGTAAATTAAAAAGTTCAGAAGCATAAGAACTCCCTTTAGTTAGCTTCAATTGTTCCATTTCTTGTAAAAATTTAAGGTTTTTCTTCCTTTATGTTTATCAAATAATGCTGCAGTTGCATCTCCTTTGGCATTTTGGCGAAAGGAGTTACTGTTCATTAATTACATTACATTTAATCGGAGTTGTTTTGGTTTTTTGACGATCACTCTGGAAGTTTTGATAATATCTTTAAAATTTCATTACCAAAATGTTCAGAAAAAATAAAACTCTAACATATAATCTTTTTCACCCAAAAAAAATCGAAAAATGTGAAGTTTAAAAGTCCTGAGACCCTTTAATAATAAATATAAAAAACAACTATTTAAAATATCAAAGAACAGTTTTAATCAATCCTGTTATGTGCAAGGAATCAATCGATGATCCTTAACTTCACCTTAATTGCTATATAGATGAAGTGTGTTTCATAGGTAATGTATATGTTTTGGCCGTGTGAATCACATACGCTTCATGGATATATTTTGCTATTTTTTATCCATAGCTCATCTGGCACAGAGAGGAGAAGCTTCCGGAATGGTAGTTGGTTCTCAACACCCGGGTAGGCACCGCAATTGTGGGGGTTGGCTACCTCCAACGATGACAGAACCGTGCTTTTCACGGGAGTGATCATACAGTAGCTGATTATGACACTTAGAACTCAACTTTATTTCAACCAACGATGTCAGGCGATCTTGGCCATGTGAATAACATACGCTTCATGGAAATCTTTTATTTTTTTATCCATAGTTCATCTGGCACTTGAAGGAGAAGCTTCCGGAATGGTAATTGGTTCTCAATACCTGCGTGGGCACGGCAATTGTGGGAGGTGGCTATCTCCTATGATGACAGGACGTGCTTTTTATGGGAAAGGTTATACAGTAGCCGATGATGACACTTATAACTCCCCCTTATTTCTGCCAGGCAATCTGGTCATTCAAATTTAATCCGTATGCCTTATGACTAGGCAGGGTAGAGTAACCTAGTTGTAGTCGTTTATAACTCAACTGCGACTCAAAGTAGCCATATAATTGCTTATTGGTGAAACATGGCCTACTGAAACTGATTGGCCTTATGTTGATGACACACCCTATATTTACTAATGGCTTATCTCAATCTGTTGAGGTAATTAATGACGAATCGGTATGCGACTCGTAATTACCCCCGGAAGTATCGAATAAACGATCCTCTTAGAACAGGGGTCGGCAACCTATTGAAACGGAAGAGCCAAAAAACAACAATTCACAAAATTTACAGGTTTTAAAGAGCCACTAAACATTTCGATTTAATATGACAGTGTTTGCTTATCTATATTTAATTTTTTATTTAAAATCAACAGCTTTAAATAAGGAATAATCTTTATTCTTATAAAAACACAAATATAGATAGTTACATCAATGAGAGCATTGACTTTACATACCTTTTGAAAGTTTGATTAAATCTAGTTTATATCCTGTTGTTTTAAGTTTCAAGCACGATTCTAGATTTTTATTTGTTAGTTGATTTCTAAATTTACTTTTTATCATAGTCATGCCAGAGAATACTTGCTCCTCCAAAAATGGCGACCCGAAGGTCATCAGCACTCCGTATGCCAACTTCTTCACCTCAATGCAACATACTGGAAGACTATTCCATGCGTCAAATATGAAAACCCCGACTTGCGAAATTTCTTTTAGAGTTGCCCACTTGTTCTGCGCAATGTACCTGCATTTCTGGACCTCCAACTCTTCAAATTTAGTTTTGAGTTCTGTGAATTTGCCATTCCACAAGTCTTAGCTTTGCAAATCTAACGGTGGCTGTTTGGGTGAGACAGAAATGAAACGGAATTGACTGAACGATAAACATGGTTACGGAGTCTCATCTCTAAGATCAAAACAATAGTTCAAGCCTGTCTCATTACGGTCATTTTAAGCATTGAGATTTGTAATTAACCTTTATGTTAATGGAAGATGTTGAGAAATTAGGTACTTAATATTTTTATTTTTATTTTTTAAGGGTTTTGATAATAAATTATTAATTTTCTGTATGGACCTGGTGAGCCGCGACTTGACATCAAAAGAGCCGCAGGTTGCCGACCCCTGACTTAGAGGGATAATATATTATTCATTAATTTCTTGAAACATAGTTGTGCTTTTACGAAACTACTTATATTACCTTAAAAAATTCATAAATTATATGACAAATTAAGGTTTGTAGGAAGAATAATTTTATATTGCATTAGATTTCTCTTTACATTGCTGTTATTCTGAATAAAATAAGAATACTTTTATATTAAATTAGTTTTCTCTTTACATTGCTGTTACTGTGAATAAAGTAAGAATACTTTTACATTACATCAGTTTTTTCTTTACATTACTGTGAATAAAATAAGAATAATTTTATATTACATTAGTTTTCTCTTTCGATTGCTGTTACTGTAAATAAAATAAGAATAATTTTACATTATATTAGTTTTCTCTTTACTTTACTATTACTGTGAATATAGTAAGAATAATTTTATAATATATTAGTCGTTTCCTTACATTGCTGTTACTGTGAATAAACAAAGAAAACTGACATGGTCATGTTTTGAGTCAAATACCTTACCCTGCTAGGAGGATGCATAAAACACATATTTTCTTAGCGCCAGTGATTAATCGCCAAATAAATTGTCAATGATAGCGTCATATATTCATATAAAAGTAAAATATTTCACAAGTATCGTTCGTCAGTATTTTGCAATTGATATATAAGTGCCGGTTATCTTGACTGTACTAGAATTCCTTTTTCTGTACAACAAATTTGTGGACTGTCCTTAACCCTATGTGAAGCTTTAGTAAATATCTTTTCATCACCTTATAATATCTTTCAAAAATTGTAACATCAAAACTAACCAGAAACGGACAGAGTTTCATATACAACGTGTAACGTTCCATTATGTGTAGCTCCGTGTTTTACGTTTTTTAACCAGAATAATTACAAATAATGCATATGGTAATTTACATTTTATTTGGTTTTTCTATCACTTGTTTCATAATATATATGAAACAGGAGGACAATAAATATATTTTAAATTTTGAAATAACTAATAATCAATAATTTTAGAAAAACTAATATTGATTCGTGAATTGAAATTATTCGTAATTTTTTCTTTTGAATAAGTCCGTAAAATGTCATTGCTTGTATTGGGTGGTGTTAAATATGTTACCACCCCTGTTCTAAACAAAAGCCACAAAGACAAAATTATTTAAAAAGGAGTGTTGTCATAAATAACTCTCTTTTCTCTAATTTTTGCTTAAAATGTAAATTTTAAAAGAAAACGGCTAGTGCCCGTCAAAGGGTAAACTGTCTTGTCTCAAAAATACCAGAGTAAACAGGCAACATATAGTTTTAAATCCTAATTTTATAGAAAATCTTCTGCATAAATGGGTCTAATGCTAATTAAAATAATTAAGGAGTGAGTAATCTGCTACTTGTGTAGTGTGGAAATTTGGAAATGGAATAACCTCAAAAATCGTTTTATTTGTATGGATTGGGTTGGCGGGACTCCTAGCCTCAGCAGGAGCTTGTCCTCGGTAATTACAGAATACGTCAATATGTCAGATAATTACTAGTTAATTGCAGAATACGTCAATACTAGCGGTCAATATGTTGCCTTGGTCTTCTTCGAGGAGTGCTGAAACTTTCTGCACTTCATGATCGCCGAAGCAAAATTGCAGCCAGAACTTGTAAAGCTGAGAGGTCAGGATTGTAGGTAAGGCAGTGTGAAATTAGAACACAAACGAAGCTCTAAATTATCGTGTTCGTCCTAAAAGGGGTATTGATTGGCATCAAAAAAGAAAGATAGTCGAACTTAGTTAAAATTAAAGCGTCTTAAAAGGTGCTGACTTTTACGATCAGATGTCAATCATCGGTTCTTGATTGGCACCAAGAAAGGAAACTAATCGAATAATAGCTAAACTGAATAAAATTAATGCGCCTTACAAGTTGCTGGCCCTTGCGGTCAAGTGCCAATCAACAGTTCTTGATTGGCACCAAAAAAAGAAAATAATCGGATTTATTTAAACTTGTACTTGTGTAGCGTTAAAACTTGGAGAGGGAATAGAGGCCCAGCTGCTGTAATTTTATAAAAATTCTTCTGCGTAAATGGGTGTGGTGCTAATTCATTTTGTTAAGGAGTAAGTAATATCTTACATGCGTAGCGTGGAAATTTGGAGAAGGAATAGAGTGTCAACAACCATTTTCATTTACTGACCGTAGTTATAAATTACCATGTTTTTCTTTAAAGGGTTCTTGATTGGCACCAAAAAGGAAAATAATCTAAATTATTCAAACTCCTACTTCTGTATCGTGAAAATTTGGAGAAGGAATAGAGGCTCAGCTGCTGTAATTTTATGGAAAATCTTCTGCGTAAACGGTTCTGGTGCTAATTACATTTGTTAAGGTGTGAGTTCCTATTTGTGTGTGGTAATATGGAGTATCAAAAACCATTTTCCGTCCGTTGTTCTAAATTACCATGTTCGTCTTAAAAGGATCCTTGATTGGCATCAAAGAAGAAAAATAATCGAAGTTAGTTAAACTAAATAAATTTGGTGAGTCTTAAAAGTTGCAGACCCTTACGGTCAAATTCCAAGCAACAATCCTTGATAGACCCCAAAAAAGGAAAATAATCGTAGTTTGTTAAACTAAATAAATTTAATGCGTCTTAAAAGTTGCTGACCCTTAAGGTCAGGTGCCAATCAACAATCCTTGATTGGCTTCAAAAAAGGAAAATAAATGAAGTTAGTTAAACTAAATAAACTTAATGCGTTTTAAAATTTGCTGACTCTTGCGTTTGGATGTCAATCAAAGATCCCTGATTGGCACCAAAGAAAGGGAACTGAAGTTAGTTAATCTTCTACTTGTGTAGAGTAGAAATTTGGAGAAGAAATAAAAGCTCAACTGCCGTCTTCATCAGCTGATCATAGTTCTAAATTACATTGTTTATCCTAAAACGATCTTTTATTGGCTTTAAAAAGGAAAAATAATCGATGTTAATTAAATTAAATAAAATTAATGCGTCTTAAACGTTGATGACCCTTGTTCTATTGCTAGCTTATAAATTGATGTAATATTCAGATGGAAAATCTCGTCTACTGAGCCAAATTTACAATAACGGATTTTATTGTTATGATCTCTTTGCATGTCAACTAAATTTCCCAAATGAAATCAAGTGAGATAAAAATTTATCTACAATTTGAAAGAAAATAAGATCTTTTACGTACATTCTTCAATGTATATTTTAATACTCCCAACGCTACGTAAGAATGAAGTTCTAACTACAGAAAATATGAATCAGATATCTCAGAAGTCCTATAATTCACTATTCGTCGAAAATCGACCTTTTTAGACGAATCGATTCTTTTGATGTAGTTGCGCAATATGTATGGTGGGGAGGGGGGAACAAAAAAATTCAGGTAGCTGAGTGTTGCCTGAATTGGTCATTCAAGATCTTATTGATGTTTATAAATGGAAAGGTTCCGACACTAAAAAGAAGGAAATGAAAGTTATTGAGCTTCTTTGTGCATCATTCTTACCGCGCGGGAGAAGAAAAACAAAAGAGTACAAAAACAAAACAGATGGCGTCCAGAAACTGTTGTATTTTTTATTAATTTTAATAGTAGTGTTATTAAATGACGAAATACGCAAACCACAAGCAAAATAATTAATAGAAAAAGTTATTTTTCTTAATTGTTGATTCTTAACATTTTCCTTTCGTTCTAGAATATTAAGTTGTTGTTTTTTCTTGTTTTTGTTTTAAATGATTTTTTTCCATAATATCATGTACTATTACAGATCACAAAATTGTTATTAAGATGGTAATTTACGCAACAATTCAATATTTTTCTGAAATATTTGTTTTTATATTTCGAAAAAATTCAGTTTTTATATTTTATCTGACATCTTCTTTTATCTCTTGAAATATAAGAGAAGACGGATGTAATTTGAAGTAAGTATTTTATTATTATTCTTATTTCTCCAAATGTTAAAAAACATGAAAATCGAATTCAAGATAATAAATGGGCCATGGTGGACAAAGGTAAGGTCTCGGCTTCGGAACCGGAGGGTTTCAGGTTCGAGACTCGATTCCACCGAAGGATTCCACTGATTCCACCGATAAGGACCATCTATCTAATTAGATTACCGTTTCTTTGATATCTTTTAACAGTAGTAGCGAAGTTCATCTAATAACATAGATGGTTAGGTACAATTACATATTATTTGTAACGCACAGGCGCGGAATAATATAATTCAAATAATCAGGAATAACAGGCTGAAATAATTCACGGAATTCAAATAATCACTTGCCTTCTTTGACAAGCTTAACTTGTAATAACAAATCTGCATCAAGCATGAATATTATGATTCAAACATGCGGAAACAAATGTGGGCCAAACGTGATCGTCAATGAGTCACATTCGTGGAATGATAATTGAGCGAAGCGTGAGCGTCACTAGTCACACTCGTGGAATAATTATTGGTGGAAAGGTGAACATCACGAAACAAACTCGTGGAATGAATATTGGGTCATATATACTGTTTAGGCTTGGGTATTGTCTTTGTAATTTTGTGTGTGTTGTGCGCACATGCGTGCGGGTGGATAGGTGTGACTATGCACTGTATTTCACTATAGTCAAGCGTCAATATAATTATCAATGTAATTGTTGGCACAACAACGTAATAAGCAAACTGAACCCTTTCAACAACAATTTTTTATTTTACAAAATTATGGTAATTTAAAGCTTAAATAGTTATAATCTGCTGTAATAAAAACAAAAATTAACAATTGATGCAATTTTATAGGTGGGTCATATATGTGCCAGCTGTATTTTTAAATGTAACACGTATGTCGCATTGGGTTGAGGTGATCATATAAAGTACAGTGAAAATTTGAGTATCTCATATTTCAAAACAATTTTATGGCAAGAAAACTCTTACCAATTACATATCCAACATTATTCATAACATTTCCATGTATGATACATTGCAAAACAGTTTTTGCAAAGTGCAACTTTATTTATGGTACATACAGCTTTCGTTCGGGTTTCTTTATTTCTAAAATGTAGTTAAAAATTACATTATCATATGAATGTAATCACAAAAAGTCATTGGGATATACACTTCAATAAATTCCCCTCTTTTAAATTTCCTTTTAGATGATTCAAAAGTATTAACTGGACATATATGCTTCGGTGGGGTCCAAAGGGTTAAGAAAGAAAGTTGCTATCACTATCAGTTACATTTGCTCTTATTGTTTGACTTTTTTGATCTTATAAATTCATTTGCTATTATAATTTCTTACATAAAATGTATATTTTTAGATGCCTCAATTCTACATTCCTTCTGATGACTTGATGACTATCATTTCATTATTTATTTATGTGTAGTTTTCATTCATGTATTGTATGCAATATATATGTGTGTGTGCGTGTATGCGTCATCATAATTTTTGAAGCAGATTCGTTTCCGAAGACACTTTAAAGTTCATATTTATTGCATGCCGGTAAGCATGATTTATGTACAAGAATCGCTGAAGTACTGATACAGGAGCAGAAAAATCATAAAAGCGAAGGAGAATATTTTCCCCAATGTTTAAATACTATGAGATTCTGATAGGGATTTTCTACATGTGTTGATTTTGATAAGGAAAATAGAAGGATCATTTAGAAGAAATTGTTTAAGTCAGCAATTTTTACCCCTTTACTCGAAGCGTAGGAACCGATATGTGGATATTCAGTAAATATCAGTATTCGCTCAGTTGCTTGTTGGTATTTCCACATTCACCGAGAAACAGCGACATTCTCTATCTTTGATAATTCACGACAGCATTTATGCCAAAAAAGAAAAATGAATGTAACTTTCAGACATTTACTAATACGCCTAGTTTACCCATACTGACACGGAAATAAAATACTTGCAAGCAAGAAATCCGTGTCAGTCATTTTTGGAGAACAAGATATCTCTTTCATAATGATGAATATGTTAAAATCAAACCTCGAAAAGCAAATCATTATACAAGGACTTAATGACAAAAAAATTCTTTGAATGAATTAATTAACTTCGTGAAATAAAATTACCTAGAAAAACATATTACTTTAAATCATGGTCATTCGAATTAGTAAGAAACGTAAAAAAACTGCTGACAGATTAGTTTATGAGATCTTTTGTTTTTCCTATTCATTTTTTAAAATAAAGCGTTGATATTAATAACTCAATAGGTTTGACTCCAAAAATAGATATTGTTGATCTATTGATATTATTCTGTAAATATCAGTATTCACTCGGTAGTTTATTTGTATATTTCCACATTCATCGGGGAATGGCGACATTCTCTAAATTTTAATCTTCCAGAATTGAATTTATTCCAAAAAAGCCGAATAAAAAATTGAATTAAATATTCAGACATCTAATAATCCGTCCAGTTCACCCATACTGACACGGAAAAGAAATGTAAACAGGAAATCCGTGCCAGTCGTTCTTGGAGAACGAGATATCTCTTTCATAACGATGATTATGTTAAAATCAAACCTCGAAAAGCAAATCAATACACAAGGACTTAATGACAAAAAATTTCTTTGAATGAATGTATTAACTTCGAGGAATGAAATTACCTAGAAAAAGATATTACTTTAAACCACGGTCATTCGAGTTAGTAAGGAACGTAAAGAAACCGCTGACAGATTAGTTAATGGGATCTTTTGTTTTTCTTATTCATTTTTTAAAATATAGCGTTGGTGTAAATAACTATAGGTTTGACTCCAAAAATAGCTCTCTACTTGGGATTCTGATCGGGAACTCCTAAGTGGGCGGAAATTTTAACCTTGTTAAGAGGATAACAAAGATTACGATGAAATGATTTGTGACAGTGAAAAATATTGACAGTGAAGCGTTAACGATTAAATTAATGACGCTTGAGAGCTAGCTGGAAATTAATGCTTTATCTATGAAAAACAAACATATCAATTATCTGAAATTTTCGACCTATAAATCTTGTTAATGCATATTCAAGGAATATGTATTAATAAGATTTATATAATATATGTTAATATTTAAAAATATTTCCTTATCAGATGATGTACTTATCGCATTAAATCATCCATAAAGACAAATAAACGTGAATGACTTATAAATAGTTATAATCAAGCGATGATATATCTCCCAATTACTACTTTTCTTTATTATTTTTGTTAATTATATATATATATATATATATATATATATATATATATATATATATATATATATATCATATTTTTATTTTTTTCCGCGTTAGGTTCTTCAAATTGAACAAAGCGAAAAATAAATTATGTTTGAAGATTATATAATGGAGCAGGATTTAGTTAAAATATGCTCACAGGTGCAAAAAATACAATTATCCGTTTTTGCAATTTTATTAATTTTTGCTCTGTAAATTAGCGCGATCGGACTCCCTGTATTATTATTTCTATCTCTCTAAATAATGAATGTAACGAACAAAACTTTTGTAGAAATAACAAAGAACATTTTAAACAGTTATTATTTATATATTTGTATAGTTATTTCTTTTGTATTTAATAGGAGTGTTCTCATTTGTATGACATCTCATAAATATATCAAGTTCAAAATATGACATGTATTTTGAACTTGACACAGTTTTAGTATCAAAACCATGTATCGAAATTCACTTACGTAGTTTATTTGGTTTTTTTTTTAAATTATCGACAGATAGTTAACCATTTAATAAGCTTATCCCAAATTTCGTTTCAGGTCTATAGTTCTAGTAAGGATACCAAATAAATAATTTACTTAACTAGGTTTTTTTAAAAAAATTTATGCGTTATCGTGTTCACATGAATAACGAGTGAGATAGGCAGTCAAACAGTCTTCTCAATGATGTAATTCATTCAAAATAGATGAACTTAAAAAGTTAAAAATGAGTACAAAATTGCACTTTTTCAGCTTTTAATGCTTTAAAGATATTGTATTCGCATGTACAACAACACAGAGACAAACCTTCTGTAATGCTGTAATTCATTCGAAATAAATGAACTTTACATGACAAAACTGTGCACAAAATATTATTTTTCCAGCTTTTCATGTTTTGTAGATCTCGTATTCGCATGTACAAGAATAGAGAGACAAACATTTTGCAATGATGTAATTGATTCAAAAACTTAGATTAACTTTAGGTGCTAAAACAGTGTACAAAATTTTACTTTTCCAGCTTTTTTTGTTGCATTCGCATGTACAAAACAACATGTATATATAAATACTACATCTACAAATGCACAGAACAGGGATACATGTACAGAGCAGAGATGCAAACATTCTGTAATGATGTAATTCATTCAAAACAAATGAACTTTAGATGCTAAAATTGTGTACAAAATTTCATTTTTCCAGATTTTTATATTTTATAGATATTATACTGGCATGTACAGAGAGGTAAACATTCTGTGAAAGGATTTCGTTCGAAATTTGTCAGAAATCTACAAATTTGATGTTAAGACTGTACATCAAATTACATAACTTCAACTCAACTCGTTTATGAACTATCATGTTCACAAACAAATAGATGTAATTCCAAAAATGCATTTTTCACTTACAGACAGATATAACATGGAGATTCATCAAAATATTATTATGTCATTGTTTCAATCACCATACTTTTTCTCTGTACACTTCATTTACGAGAAAATATAAAAGTTTCATGTTACCACTTCATTGCCAAATGAAGTACTTTCCAGTATATGCAAGCATGTTCGATCTTCATTTGTTCAATTTTGAATGAGTCCATGTAGCAGCTTAATTTTCACCCATAAATCATTCTCGAGCCATTCCCAAATCCGTGACAGCCCGTAGGTATCGAAACTCAATTTGCAAAAGAATGAGGGACGAAATTGCTAGGCTGAGGGGCAACAGACAAGTTTCGCTTGACTGTCAACGTGCAAAATTAGAAATCTCTTGACAGATTCATTGACTGAAAAAGAAAAGTTATCACCTTCATTATTCTACTTTTTTTATATCTTTGACTTAAGGAGCGGTAGCTTGCCGTTGGAATAATGAATTTGTGCTGAATGATGCACATCGGCATAATTTGTATTTTACTGTACGGTATAACTTGTATTCTACTACTTTTAACATAGCTTTTATAATACCATAACTTTTATTGTACCATACATCGGTGTAACTTGTACTATACTTCAGTATAATATGTATTTTACTGTACATCAGTATAACTTGTATTATACATCTGTATTATCTGTATTTTACTGTGCATCGGCATAACTTGTACTATACATCGGTATAATCTGCATTTTACTGTACATCGGTATAACTTGTATCGAACTTCTTTAATTAATATTAAATAATATCATTGTTAATTGATTAAGATCGATTTTGATGAAATTACGATTCAAAAAAGAAATTACAACTTATCAGTTGCTAATTTTTAAACAAAGAAACGCTTAGCTTTAAAACAGTAAAAATATTTTCTCATTTTCTTTTGTTAACATTTTTTATCTCTCTGTGTAAAGGTGAATATTTGTCTGTGTGTTCTTTTATTTAGATCTGCAGTTTTCATCACATCTTTACGAAATTCCGGCACGTGATATTCAAGACAAAAAGAAAGTTACTGTCAAATTTTAAAGTTCAAAAGTTAGTTCAATCAGCTGTTGTGGTTTCCCCAAAACGTTCTCTTATACTGTCTAACTTACCATGCCAGCTAGCGCATTATATGACATTGGAGTAATAATAATTACGAAAAATTAGCCTTTTGTATTTTTACTGAATCTATTGCGTTCTCCTTGGAGAGGTTTTTTTTGGGATATTAATCTTTGGTAAATGGTTAATAGTATCAAAATATCAAATTTCTGTTTAGACGTCTTTTTTCTAACTGTTTGAAATAAAAATTTGACACAAAATTACACTAGTAGTCACAAAATCCCATACCAAATTTATTCACCTCATTGCATTTTATAATTATCGTGATCATACATGTTTCTGAAAGTATAGACCGTCAGACAGTCAACCATTAGGTGGTATTGGCTCAAAATTTGACAGGTGACTGCAATAGAGATGCTAAATCTGTGTACCGGATCTTATCTATCTAAAAGATAATTACCGGATCTTATCTTTTTGATTTGTAACATCCCATTAATTCGATTAATTAATTATATTCGAACAGACGACCTCTCTATGAACAAATTTTATTTGAAATTTGTTAAATATATGTAAATTTTGTATAAAGACCGTTTACCGAATTTCAGCTGTCTAGCTCAAAACGTTTTTTTGAGTTATCTTTGACACAGACAGGTAGACATTTTCCAAAAATACGTTTTCGAACTCAGGGAAGTCTAAAACGTGAAGATTCGTTAAAATATTGAGTTCTAGTTTTTCGACGATTACTTTCACTGTAATACATACTCGAGAAAGTAAAAAAAGGTAATCAAATGTTTAGGTGCTTTTGAGCTATAACTTCCGAAAGTATTCAAAAAAATCACATGGTCTAAAACTAAAAATAAATTAAGTTTTTAATGATTTTAATGCCATTTAATGTCAATTTTTTTTTGTAACTTTAATAAGTTTTGAAAAATCATTGCAGGACGCAATCTTAATTATGCTTTTATGGTTATAATGAAATTCTATCTAAATTCATTGTTCCACCAAACCTTTCAGATGCTTCTTTTTGCCGATGTAATTAAAAAACAAACTGTTGTTTAGATATTAACATTGAACAAATATTTTCATTTGCATATTTGTAGTATATGCATTTTTCGATTTTCACATGTAATAATCTATGGTTGACTGATACCATTAAGTTCATATTTGTAGTTTTATTAAATAACTGAAACATTTTAAAGAAATACATTTTATATTAATTGTTGAATAGAGAGATAAGCCACCATTCCAAGCGAAGAAGTCAATCGCCTAAGGTATCTAGTTGATGATATTTAACAGTAATTACTGATAGCTAACAGCAACTTCTCTGGAAAAAAAAAATTCCACAAACCATAATTGCATCAATGCATCATTAGTCTTCTATTTTTCGATTAACAGAAGTGATTAACAAACATGATTAACAGAATTGAATTGATGAGGAAAGTCGTCATGTCATGTCGACGATTAAAATACGATAAATCATCTCTATATTACCTTTAAAAAAAGAACTTTAAGAAAAAAATAATCAGATCATATTACTTGCATGCAACGTATATCATGTTACACTGTGAAATAAAAAAAAAAAGATTGTTTACATAAGAGAAAAAATTCTTAGTCGCGAATAAACACCTGTTTTTGTTTACTCAAATGTAAGTCTAAATATCCCAAATGACCTTCCAACTTACTTAAAGACCTAAAGGCGGGGCGGCAGTGAATTGATTTGGGAGACATTTAGAGCTGTGGGTACAAATATAATAATAGTAATCATTACCAATTCAGAAGGGTTAATGAATAAAATATGATGGTCGAATATATTCCATTTTTAAATAAAGTTATTTATATATCGCCTTATATAACCACCAAATTTCTTAGTGTGTTTTCATTACAAATGCGTATCGAAAATAAATTGCGTTCCTTTTTCAACCTTCAGAATGTCTGGGAAATTCCTTCTAAGCTACGCCCTAAGGCCTCCATTGTTACCTACGTATGTCACGCTCCATCAATTTGCTGATTGGCACGATTTCTGCTCAAGATCTTGTTGGTCGATTCTGATTGGTGGGTTGGACCCACATCTGCAAATTGCTGCTTTTTTTTTAACGCAAACATCTGCTACCCGTTAATACGCAAGATACTTGCATATCTAGTAGATAGAGGTGGGAGTATTTTTCATTGATGAACAAATTAGCCACTATTTTTAGATTTGACAGTTTATGAAAAATATTTTGGATAGTCCTTGAATTCCAGCACGTAAAATCGCATCTCATTTCCTGTTGAAGAAAAATGCTTTATTTATGATTTTTATTAATGTTAGAAAAAAATTTTCTTGAGGATGAGATGAACTGTTATTAAAATAAAAGTAGCAAAACCGTCTTTTA
>JAPMOQ010017091.1:196535-236191 GCA_026543055.1 Argiope trifasciata | reverse complement strand
CAGAAATGAATACAATCGTTGAAGTTGAATGATACATAAAGGAGAAGAGTAAATAATTTTTATTCTATTCTTTTTTATTTTATTATACAAGAGCTTTAGAGACGGTAATATTTTTTTCCGTCTTCAACAGAAACAAATTTCTTGACAGTCCGACTCGTAGTAAGCAGCATACAACTGGTTATATAAAAAATGTGGATTTTTTAGGTTCAGTCCGAGTGCAAGCAATGAGTTGACCAAGTTGCATAAAAATTGGTTGAATAGTAAAGCAGCGCAAAAAGTACGAACAAACAACAATTCACTTTTATATAATGGATTTATGCATTCTTTTAGAATTGTAATATTCGGTGTTCAGTGAGAATTGTAAGGAAAAAAACCATTTTTTGTATCTTTCCTGATTCGTTAAATATTCGTTCAAAATTCTCAAGATATAATAGAAAATGGATTAAATTGTTTTCTTTTAAAAGTGATTAAACACAGAAAGTATATTTATGCTATAAATTTGTTGAATTAATGTTTTTTAAAGTTAAAATAATGCAAAAATTTTTGTACTCTAATATTCCGGAAAATGCTGCAAAAACCGCTAAAATTTTATTAAATTTTTAATTAAAATTTCAAATTTATAGGAGTTTTCAAGTTTTTCCCCTAAATACTTTCTCGCATACTCTCTAATAGGACTGTTACCTCAGAGAACGACTTTTACGTACAATAGCTGCGAAATATTAACCTATAGCTTCAATTTAGCACCTTTACTGAATCTGTTGTGTCTCCTTGGTGAGTTGTTTTAACAATAATCCTTGGTTAATAGATACGATAAATAGATCCGAAAGTAATATAAATATATATATATAGCATAATTTTACTGTGCTTATAACCATCTCGCAACTGCAAGTAATAAGTACTCAAAGATCTATCGCAATTGGATGAGAGTCACAGCAGGGTATAAGAGACATGCAGACAAACATTCATTTTTATTTTTATAAATTATATAATTGTACTATGCCTATAACCATCCCGTAAGTGCAAGTAATAAGTATTCAAAGATCTATCACAATCGGATGAGAGTCACAGCAGGGTATAAGAGACATACAGACAAACTTTCATTTTTATTTATATAGATAACTGCCATTGAGATCAGTTGGATTGCTTGAAATATTACTTGTATTTAATTTCTATTAAATCTCTTAGACATAATTTTATATCCAGATTTCTGCCAAGAAACTACTTTTAAGCGTCATATTGTGACAGACATTAAAGTGATATTAATTTAATAACCCTACACATGTTTTATTCATTATGTATATGAACCATAAGACATGATGAGGCATAAATTCATGTTCAGAATTCTGTCAGGAAAGTATTTTTAAGCATGATTTTGTGTCAGATATTAAGATGACATTTATTTAATAACCTTACACTTGTTTTGTGTTGTTGTTACTTATGGCACTTTACAAGCCTGCTGACAGATCTGTCCACGATTTAAGCCAAGTGAGCGTCTCTTGTTTTTTTATTTTTTATTTTATTAGCTTCAACGAGGATCAGTAGTGCGACTTAGCTATTTTATGCATCACATTCGCTTGCACTACCCCCTTTTACAGGGCGGCGCATTCATACACCTCACAAATAGAACACAGAAAAAGAACAGCTATTCCAGAACCGGGACGCACAGATCACAGGGAAGACGCGTTACCCCTATGTCAGAACGCGGTCACACCTATTTTATTCATTGTGTACATGAAAAATATGTTGGGAACTCTTTAAATTCTAGCTCATAAAATTGCATCTCATTTCCTGTAGAAGGAAACTGCTTAATTTATGGTTTTCATTAGTGCTGGAAAAGATTATTATACGGATGAGACTGTTATAAAGTTATAAATAGCAAAGTTATTTTTTAATTTTTTTAATAGTTGCCTTTGATAACAAGTTGATTTCAGGGGAATATTAATTGTGTTTAATTTCTCTTAAATCTCTTAGACATAATTTTGTATCGAGAATTGTGTCAAGAAACTACTTTTAAGTGCCCCATTGAGATAGATAATGAAATGATATTAATTTAATAACCTTCCACTTGCTTTATTCATTGAGTACATGAACAATAATAGAGACAAGTTTTCATTGCATCACAGTTTTATTAAAAGTGTAACTATCCGGTTCATATAATTTTCGTAATATTGTAACTTCAGTTTCTTATTCCTTATGTAAAATACAAAAAAAAAATGTTAACGAAAATTCTTATTCATTAGCTATCTATAATGGAAGAAAATCACGCAATTAAATATTAGATGAGACAGTGAAAGTTGTCCGTATTTCGTTGTACCGACGAAATCTATTCATAAAAATAAAGCAAAACATGTATTTAAAAAATTTCCAAAATTCAGGAAAACTTTGAATAATGATTACCTTTACGCTATCAAAAAACGTTCTTTTACTTACATTCTTTTTATTTTTACTTGTATTTTTTTACATTCTTTTACTTAATTCTTTTACATTTCTTCTTTTACTTACTTTCTTTTACTTAATTCTTTTACTTTTACATTTCTTCTTTTACTTACATTCTTTTTATTTTTACTTATAGTTTATTTTACATTCTTTTTCTTAATTCTTTTACTTCTACATTTCTTCTCTTACTTACATTCTTTTTACTTTTCTTAAATTTTAAAACAGCGTATAAATCAGTTTTCTCGTGGTAACATTTTCAGGAGTTATTCCGGGAAAAAACCAAAATTTTGCTTACTTTTTTAATGATTAAAATTTCAGGAAAACCTTTCATTGTGCACACTCCCACAGTCCAAATTACATCCTCTCGATCAAACAATCTGCCTGCGATGTGTGAACACACTGACTCACACAGACAGACATTTTTCTTTATTGTTAGCAGTGGTGGTTTTCCACACTAGCGGTCGCCTCGAGAGATTTATAGGGGTATCAAAATCTACTTGGATGTGTATCATAGAGCTAAGCTGTAGATAAATTTAATTGTTTGATTCTCCCCTTTCGCATGATTCATAGAATTGTCATCTTTTACTTTGTATTTGAAAAAAAAGTGTCCATTCATCTATAAAAGTGTTAATGAAAAAGTAAAGTGTTAAGCAAAATTCTTGAGGAATCAAAACGCTGCGCCTGCAAATTTTCTGTAACTTTATGAGTTCAGAAAACTTTTAAATGGACTGTTTTTCCTATTCGCACATTATAGCATATTTTCCAGGGTTTGGATAAATAATCTTGATATAAAAATTAAACTATTGTCTTGAAATCATGAAGAATGAAATTCGTTAAACATCTCAATGAATGTTGCTTTCAATTGTATGTTTATAATAAAGTACAAGATTCATTCATTGGTCTTGAAACAATAAAAAAATGACAGTGTATAAAATGGGTCAATAAAAGGCATACTGTCTGTATAAATAAAAAAGTGCATTAGAATTGCCTTTCAATACATAATGATATCACAAATTAAATATTAAAATAAGGTTAAAAATAAAATAAGTATATTGCTACTTTTTTGTTAACAATTGATGAGCCTCAAAATATTTCAATGCCGGTGACCTCGTCTTACCAGAAACCACCACTGATTGTTAATAGAAATTAATAAAAAAAATAAATTATTATTAGCTGAAATTACTACGCGTTTAAACAATACAACACGAGTGATTCAAAATTTATTTGTATTTAATTTCTTTAACAACAGGAACACAAAAGATGAAGAAAAACTAAAACATGAATATGGACGCAATTTCTCCACATAAACTTTTCCTTAAGGACAGACTGCGCTGCGATACACAAGCTTGGTTATTAGTAGGGCGTTTAAAGTTTTTGAACCGGTAGTCAACTATCGATAAGCGGCATCTAATGCTTCTTGCGCCGGAGAAAAACGAACTTCCGCTTAACGGATTTTTGAGTTCAAAATGGCGGAAGGTTGAATTCTTACCTACAGGAATTTTTTTATGGGATTTTGAAATTTAAATGGCGTATGGTGGTAAATATATGTCGGGCAATATGTGGTAACTAAAATCTAAAGGATGAATATGGGCGTCATTTCTCCACATAATTCTTTCACTATGGATACATTGCCAGTGGTACACTAGGTTGTATATTAGTTGGAAAGGGAAAGTTTTTGAACGTGTAGTCAATCATCGATATGCGGCATCTAATGCGTCTTGCGCTGCAGAAACTTCCGCTTAACGGATTTTTGAGTTCAAAATGGCGGAAGGCTGAATTCTTGCCTATGGGAATTCTTTTACGAGATTTTGAAAATCAAATGGCGGATGTTTGCTACTTGTATATTAGTAGAAAGTTTTTAAACGGCTAGTCAACCATTGATACGCAGCATCTAGTACGTCTTGCACCGGAGAAAAATGAACTTCAGCTCAACGGATTTTTGAATTCAAAATAACGAAAAGTTGAAAGCTGGCTTACAGGAAATCTTTTACAGGACTTCAAAACTCATATGGCGAATTATTTCAAATTTACGTCGGACAATGTGTGGGCCTGCTTTATCATACTACATCACTTGGTTCAGGAATATGTTTGATAAAGAAATACCATTTAAACAATCGCAGATTCCAATTCATCAGTGTTAGCAAAAAATCTAGATTTCAATTTAGTTTTTAACGACATTTTTCTCGTATCTTTTATATTTATTTACCTAAAATTACATAATTTTCATATAAAAATAAAATCAGTTGGAGTATTATTCCTTCGACATTGTAGTATACAAACTAAATATGACGCATTTTGTTAAGTGCCCTAATAAAGTAAAATGAATTGAGAGCATGTTTTTTATTTAAAAATTAGACTCTGAACTTCATCCCTCTAACTGCATTATTCATTTATCATGTTCATCATAAACAAAAGAATTTTACAATATTTGATTGATAATCTAATATTTTGCTCTCAAGAAAAAGCAATTCGATGCTTAATTATTTATTTGATAAATGGATTTGTATACTACATCAAAAAATAAATACATCGATTTTTTTAAATTGAATTTCCTTGGAAAAATGAATCTACAGCCTTTTACCATTCTGTAGGAATTTTTAGCAATTAAATTTAAATAAATAGAATGTCAAAGTGATGCATCTTTTTGAATGGTGTTTGACAAAAGACATTCATGTGCAAAGGGTTAATATACATCTACGATTCGAGTGTTAAAATTATAAGCGTACAATTGTAGCAATAAATTATTATAATTTAATCCAATTTGGTTCTTGTATATTTATTTTCTCAAATATGGAGTACAAATGGAAAGTACTGCAATTATCAAAAAAATTCGATCCGGAGATTTTGACGAATCTTCATATTTCAAAATTCTTTGAATCCGAAAAACACATTTTCGTAAATGTCTGTCTTCCTGTCATTCTGTGAGAAATATAATTGAAAAACGCTTTGAGCTACACAGTTAAAATTAAGTGTACGGTTTTGCACCAAAATTGCAATGTTTGTCTATGAATAAGATTATTCAAAAATAATTTGAGCTAGGCGGATAAAATTTCGTACACTTTACACCAAATTTGTAAGCTTCTATTAAATTTTGAAAAAGTCAGCATATCCGGTGGTCTGAATTCAAGATAAACTATTCATTAATACGTGAAAAGAGATAAATGCATAAAATTTAATACACAGATTTAAAATTTAAATTGTAGATCCGTATCAAATTTTGAACCAAATCCGTGAGAAAATTGACCGTCAATCTATCTCTGTATCATAATTAAATTCATTCGGTTTAAAAAAAAAGAGGCAATCAAAATGCATCCTAGGTTTTGTTTTGGTTGTTGTTATGGGTCTTCTCTTTAGGAATAATTTTGGGATATTCAAGGTCATGCCGAATATATAGTTTTCATATAGGAAGGCGGTGGAATAAAGGAAAATATGAGGGAAAATTTCGGAGAGACCGTACCCAATGGTTTAGTATGCAACCTCATAAATAAAAAGATTTTCCACGAAAGGATTTCATTGTGTATAAAAATCTGTACATCAAACTCGTTTTTCAAGCTCACTGCGTTCAAAAATTATCATATCGACAAACAAATTTTCAAGAAAAACTTTTTTTTTTTTTAACTCTAGATGTGGATTGGCATTTAGATGACGACTTTGTGAATGGACGGTTTCAGACTCGAGACCTGATTCCACTGAAGAACCGTCGCTTAAGCAAGTTTATTGTACTGCAAATCAGTCGGGGGCAAATATTCTCTCGCTGGTGAGGTGCGGAAGTTTGGAGAGAGGGATGTCAGTTCAGATGTCGTCCTCGTCATCTAATTGTGGTTCGAAATTAAATGGTTCATCTCAAAATAACCCGTTAATGTAACAGAACTTCAGACTCATAATGGTTATCAGCATCAAACTTTTGAAGATGAGTTTTGTTTAAATAAATAATTATAATTCATTTTTGTGTGTTCTATAATTTGATCGCCATTATCAGATCTTATTTATATATAAATATATATATATATATATATATATATATATATATATATATATATATACACTGAAGTGACAAAAGTCATGGGATAGCAATATACAAATAGTATACAGATGGCAGTAGTATCGCAGCGAAAAAGTATAACTGCGCAGTTCGTTTTCCAGAGCTTTCATTTGTGTTCAAGTTATTCATGTGAACAGGTTTTTCGTGATTTATGGCAGCACGACGAGAATTAACAGACTTTGAACGTGGAATGTTAGTTGGAGCTAGACGCATGGGTCATTCCATTGCGGATATCGTTAGTGAATTCAACATTCCGAGATCCACAGTATCAAGAGTGTGCCGAGAGTATGAAATTTCAGGCATCACATCCCATCATGGAGAGCGCAGTGGGCGACCACCTGCACTTAACGACCGAGATCGCCAACGTCTGTGTAGAATGGTCAATGTTAATAGACACGCAACACTTCGTCAAATAACTGCAGGAATCAATGTGGGACGTACGAGGAACGTGTCCGATAGGACTGTGCGGCGAAATTTGTCTTCCTTGGGCTATGACAGCAGAAGACCGACACGAGTGCCTTTACTGACAGCACGACATCGCCTGCAGCGACTCTCCTGGGCTCGTGAGCATATCGACTGGTCCCTAGACCAGTGGAAAACCGTGGCGTGGTCAGATGAGTCACGATTTCAGTTGTTACGAGCTGATGGTAGAGTTCGAGTGTGGCGCAGACCCCACGAAGCCATGGACCCAAACTGTCAGCAAGGCACTGTTCAAGCTGGTGGTGGCTGCATAATGGTGTGGGCTGTTTTTACATGGCATGGACTCGGTCCTCTGGTGCAACTGAACCGATCATTGGCTGGAAATGGTTCTGTTCAGCTGCTTGTAGATCACTTGCAGCCATTCATGGACTTCACGTACCCACACAACGATGGGATTTTTATAGATGACAATGCGCCATGTCACCGAGCCAGAACTGTTCGCGATTGGTTTGAAGAACATTCCGGACAATTCCATCGCATGATCTGTCCACCTAGATCGCCTGATATGAATCCCATCGAGCATTTATGGGACATCATCGAAAGGTCCATTCGTGCCCAAACTCCTGCACCATCCACACTTTCACAATTATGGACGTCTATACAGACAGCATGGCTCAATATTCCTGCAGAGAACTTCCAACGACTTGTGGACTCCATGACACGTCGAGTTGTTGCACTTCGCCGGGCAAAAGGAGGACCTACACGATATTAACAGTCATCCCATGACTTTTGTCACTTCAGTGTATATATATATATATATATATATATATATATATATATATATATATAAGATTTAAAATTTTCAAAACATATGGCAGGTTCGAAGACACCGAAGAAGTCTTTTCATTTTAAAGTTCATTTTACTCCTGGAGACAGGCATAATTAACAAGTGGCGTGGACAAACAGACATGACGAAAAGAACAGAAATTAATTTTCCCTCGTTTATACCATTTTTGATTGGGAAAATATTGCTTACAGTGCTAATATACTATTTATATTCTCATAGGGATTTCTGACACGCGTCTATCACAGGAAAGGGGAAACACAGGGACCTTTATTAAAAATTATTTGTTAAGTCAGAAATTTTATCATTTCACGCATAGTGTGGGATCAACTAACTTAAGATTCGGTGGTGTGGTGTGGAAGTTTGGAGAGGGGGTATCAACTCAGGTGTCATCCTCGTCATCTGGCCGTGGTTCAAAACTACGGGGTCCGTCCCAAAACAGCCCTAGTGTTGTTTTAAAACGTTACGTTAATGTAACTTAACTAAAACGCTTATTAAAGCATTTTTACCAAGCTTCTCTTGAATTTAATAAAGTAGAGAAATGGAATCAGATAAGGAAATTAAAGAGTATTTTAGATATAGTTTGATCTGGGTTAAATTAAGATAAAACTCTAGAAATTATTGGGTCGTTCGGAAAGTCATTTCGTATTTTTGTGTCAAAATGAAAAGAAATTTTCGTTTAATGAATAAATTATTTATTAAATTATAAAATTGCCATTCTGGTCTAATACCTTTTGCCATTCTGGTCTAATACCTTTTGGTAGTAACATGATTACACGCTCATAAAAGTTTTGGTCTTTGCTGTAAAAAAAACTGATCGAGGTGGTTTTTGGCCTCCTCATTTGAAGGAAAAATTTTGCAAATCAGTTCTGGTACTGATGTACTGTTAACACATCTTCTCCACACATATTGGCTAATTTATTTCTGGCTTGAACGGCATTTTTACCTTTTATAGCAAAAAAGAAAAAAATGACGAAAATGCTGTTTATTGCTCTCCATATTTAAAAGGGCACCATCCAAAAACTACTGCGAAGAATCAGCTGCACTTTTTCACACTCAAGCCTTGCTATATCAGCTCTTAAAACATAAAATGATTTTGCGGTTTAAGTATGAAATTGGGTGCGAAAAATGCAATTAAATCCTTTGTCAGGAAAAAACGAAATTACTTTCCGAACAACCTAATAATTTGAATTTAAATTAGATGTTTAAAATATTATTACACACGCACACATATATATATTTATATATACACAATAAATTAGAAATAAATTGACTCTTAGAAATAAAACACCAACCAAAATGTAAATAAAGCTTGACATACTTGATATACTTTCTTTCGTGCATCAAATATTCAAACTAATTAATTGATAAAACATTTCAATATCATTTCTAAATTTAGGGAATCATAAATAATCTTAAAACGAAATACTTTAAGCCTTCTCCCTAATTAAGTTACTATAAATAAGGAAGGTTAATTATATCTTATTTTTAAAATATTTCAGGCGTGGTAGAAATTAAAATTAGATATTATCGTGGAACCTGTAATTAATGTTTCGGCAAGATAAATATGAACGTTTAATTAGCATCTAATTAAGATTTGGAAGCATTGTGAGAAGATATTATTTATGGGCAATTATCATATTTTTGTCGTCTTATTTTGTTAATTTCATGTCATATCTTTCGTTTTGAATGTGTGTGTATACATAAATACATTCAAAACGAAATAATTTTTGATATCTTTTCTTTTTATAGAAATATTAATTTAAAGGTACTGAATAACTTTATCTTGTGATTTTTCTGATGAAAGAAATCAAATAAATATTATCTTGAAACATTGTACAGTTCAATTAAGATTCAGAAAATTTTTGAAAAGGTATTATTAATGTGCAATTACCACATTTTTGATGTCTTATTTTGTAAATTTCATTTTATATCTTTTGTTTTGAATGTGTGTGTGTGTATATACATACACATTCTAAACAAAAAAAAATATTTGGTTCTCCTTATTTTGAGAAAAATGATAAGTTAAAATATGTATTTAATATCGTTATCTTTGATTTTGCCGATAAATAAAAAACTAATAAATATTTAGAAACTTTGTACTGTACATTTTGAGAAGGTATTGATTATGAGCAGTTACCATATTTTTGAGGTCTTATTTTGTAAATTTCATGTTAAATCTTTCGTTTTTTTTTGTGTGTGTGTGTGTGCGTGTGTGCATTCAAAATGAATTAAATTTTGGTTTCTTTTTTTAGAGAAATGTAATTGAAAATTTATATTCCATGTCGTTATCTTTTGATTTTAATAATAAATAAAAAAAAACAGATAGGTATTGCCTTGAAATTTTGTACAATAGCCATGGCATTTTTTAAGAATTTGATTAAAAAACAGGTATTTGTATTTTAAATTGTGCATTCTGAAGTTTTAAATATAAAATAACTGAGATTTTCTTCGCAATTCTCACGTTGTTTTCCTGAGCTGTTTACTATATTTATTAATATTCAATAATAGGAAGCAGTTTTAAAAATTAATTACAATAAACATTATATATATATATATATATATATATATATATATATATATAAAGGAGTTTTTGATTTATTTTTTTAACTTTAATAAAACAGTTGATCTCAACTTTTTAATATTTTATGGTAATACTAAAAAACTAAGATTAGCTGTTATGTCTGACCTTCCGCAACAGAGGGTTCCTTGTTCGAACTCCATTCTATCAAAAGATCTATTGATTGTTTGTCTTAATACTCGTTTAATCGGATGATGTGACGCGGAAGTTTGGAGAGGTTTGACTCCTTAGTTGTCACCTTCGCCATCGAATGACGTCATATGAGATGCCTTCCTGTTAAGAACATGTTTAGTAAATTCAATCCCTTATTCTTACTGGTTGTTTATTCAATTAGACAAATTTGTAAATATTACAGGCAAATAAATGAATCCATTTTATACTGTTTTTGTATAATCCTACGCATTGCCAGTCCAGCTTTTTCAGAAAGGGGAATGTTAACCCCTTAATCGCAGCGTCCGTGTTTTATGCATGCATAGAATTATAGCTTCTTAAATTTATAAACTGAAATTAATAAAACACTATATTTTTCGACACAAAAATTACACATAACCCTCAAACATCTAAAGAATTCTATAGATTCTTAACACAATAAGTAAGAAAGCATTTTCCTTAGAAAGATGTTATTTTATGTGATAGTAAAAAGGCCAAACAAACCATTGAATCCTTATGTCATTTACTTTGTGTCGGCATAAACAATGATCTTTTGCTAGCACGGTGTTTTTAAAATTTAAATTGTTCAATATTTAATATATACATTTATAAAGTTTTGAGCAATAAACATAGATGTTATTAGTAAAGAATACCTTTAATGAATCTCCAATAATACAGATTTCTCTTTAATCCAACAACCTTCTGCTTTGATATCTATAGAGTTATTGTGAGACAAATGCATTAATTTTTACCAAAAAACAGTAATCAGTCATAATATCACTCAGTTTTGATACAATACTTTCTGGTTTTTCCTAAGGAATACAAGAAAATCAAAATCCTTGTTGAAAGTCACATTAAAACGCTTTTTTGTGACTTTTATTTTGTCTTTTAAAAGACAAAATAAAAAGAAAGGACTATTTTAAACAAAGAAAGAACTATTTTAAAATAGTCCTTTCTCAAGGCTAAATTTTCTTTGAATTTTATCATTAGATTTAGTAGAAAAAGGAAATATTCCCTCAAATTTAATAAGGGTCTTTTGTTCTGTATCCTGGATCAAGTAATTTTTGAAAGCAAATATCCAATCAAAATCCTTGTTGAAAGTCACATTAAAAAGGTTTTTTGAGGCATATATTTTGTCTTTTAAAATAGTTCTTCCTCAGGATTAAATTTCCTCTGAATATTATCCTCAGTTTCAGTAAAAAACGAAAATATCCCCCAAATTTAATAGGGTCTTTTGTTCTGTATCCTGGATCAAGTCATTTGAAAGCCAATAGACTTAAATCACTTTGCCGCAGTCTTTGTGAACCGTTACCCTGACATGTCACGCATACTTCCTTTGTTTCGGATTATCTCTCGCCATGATCTGGAAGATTTGATAAGAATATGTTGAAGGCTCTCTTGGCAATATAAAAGGAGTTAATGACATCTGCAAGATGAATGAGACATATGTCAAAGGTCTTTTAAGGTTGGTTTCTTTTTTATAGATTCGTAAGCAAGACATTAATTCAAAGCCTAAAGGCGTTTTATAACCAGAAGATAAGGTTCATCCCTCGCCTTTATAGTTTTTAAGCACAGTGTGGTTTCCTGCTTAATAGTACAATGAAGAAAATTCAGAAAGGAATTCGGATGTTTTCTTTTTCATCAACTTCGATGCAGATCTGCATTGTTAGTTATTTTGTATTCAAATAATCAAGATCATTTACTCCTAAATAAAGGGTGTTCCGAAAATTAACTTGGATATATTATAAACTGCATATTTGAATCAAATTTTGATGCCAATATGTCATAGGTTTAATAATCTATCTATATAGAACATGTCCCAAAATTACGGTTCGATTTGAATTTGCCATCATTCGTGCAACAAAGTGTTGGCAACCCTTTTAAAAAACTATTTGAGATCTGATACTTTAGGGTTAGTAAAAATGGAGTGTTACAAGATAGAACAACTTGCTAACGCAATAATTCAATTAAATAAAGAGATAAATGTTTTCCCTTTTTAAATTTTATATTTTTATTGAATCATAAAGTACAAGGATAGGATTATGTATTGAATAACACACAGGGCAAATGGCTTCCACGGTTTTACTGGCCCTACACACTCTTTTGTCTAGTGTTTGACGGTTTTCAAAAACCGATGTTTTAAGTAAATTTGTCACATTCGAAAAAATCGAAAAACAGTTTTTAAAGTAAGAAAACTGGTTTTCCGGAAAGTCAGGATATTCCAGTTCTTTAAAAAAAGGGAATTTCATCAGTCTAGCAGCTGAGGGCGATGAAATGCAAGTTTATTAACAAGTGAAGGTATATTTGAATTTCTGTTAAATGAACTAAAAAAGTTGAACACTGAAATTAGTGTTTGAAATTTGAAAGAAAAAAGACAAGCAGAAACAGCAACACTTTAGATGTTTTTTTCAAAATCCACAAAACATTTCTAGTTCTGCGAAGAAATCTAGTGCACTTTCTTTTGCTTCAAAATTATCTGGAAAGATATTGCATAGAATATTTCCGAGTTTTTATATGGAAACCGATTCTGATGAAGAGCAAATCGGAGAAATTACTCATCAGTGCTTAATTTCATCCATGTAGATCCATGTAGCTAATTTGAATGCAAAAATTATTGTATTCACATGGTTATGGATGGATGAATACAGACTTCTCTTCTACGGAATTCATCCAAAATTTGGAAATAAAAGTGTTTTTCGGATTCGGATAGATATTAAACTTGGAGAAATTAGACAAAATCACGATTTCGAATTCTTTAATGATTGCTATTCCTTCTCTTCGTATACTTAAATCCAAGTGGATAAAATATCTGTTTTATTATTTTAATTACTTCTGTCACCAAACAGAGATCACGTTGGGCTTCTCTCGTTAGTTAGAGACTTCACTCTACTGAAAATTTGCGACGATGTCGTCGCGTTACAACGGAAGTGGTTGTAGTAACTTCTGATGGTAAAGTCTCCTGAGCACCCAAGGACAGAAGCTCATATGATGATGACACTCACACACTTGCTTGCTTGCACAACCCCTCTTTACAGGGGTACTCTTTCACACACCTCACAGATAGAACACAGGATAAAAAACAATCATGCCCGAACCCAGAACACCCAGATCTCGGGGAAGACGCGCTACTCCTTGGCCAGGACGCCGGCAAATTTGCGAATATAAGTGTTTTGTGTATGGTAATTCTTTAAGGATTCAAACGTCAACCCGCTGGTGCGAGGTCGAAATTTAAAGAGGAGTTGGCATCTTCGCCATTTAGCCATGATTTAAATTACAGCGATCTTCCCAAATCCTCAATTACAATGGATCTACCTATATCCCAAATTTGAGATTTACAAGATTTTATTGAATCGTACATTTTATTTGAACCGAAATGTTCAAATCTACAGCTCCAGTTTGAGTTCTACATGTTCTGATCGAATCAAATCCTTGATTAAAGTGGAGCTGTCCAAAAACTCTACATCTTCAAATTGAAATCAGACAAATCTTATCGAATTAAATCCTCGATTAGAGCAGAATTGTCCAAAAGCACTACATCTAAAATTTCAGATCCGACAGATCTGATCGAATCAAATCCTTGATTAGAGCGAACCTGTCCAAAAGCTTTACGTGTCCAATTTTAGATCCGACAGATCTGATTGAATCAGATTTGATCTGTATCCCATACAGGCATTACAGACATTTTATTCTGGCATGAATAACAGTTGTCAAATATAGTTCCGATTTAACCGTTTGAAATTGGTATGTCAGTTAAAGTAATCAAATCAAATTTTGTGATGTAATATGAATACAGACTGAAGTGAAGTGATTTGTTTACAATGTGTATGAAAACAAAGTGATTCAAAGTTTACAAAAAGAATGGGAGTCAAAATTTGGAAGTTATTCCAATGAAAGTATGTTATTTCTTAATTTATTTAAAAATGCTGTTTTCCTTAATATCAGTAAAATATTTATAAATTGAAACTTTTTAAGAATTCCTCTCAGTACTAAATAGTTATATAACTTGGTTTCTTACTGCATACTTTTTTCAATTGTATTTCTTAATTCACCTAGACATTTTATTGCTGTGCATTAATTATCAAACATATGAAATGAAGTATTTTGCTTTGAGAAGTTTGTTTCACGCTAATATGTTCATTTATGTATAACTTTTCTTTTTAATCTAGGCATATGAATATCGTTTAAGAAAAATTTTTGATAATTCTTTAACCCTGCATCGGTCACGCTGTATAAAGTCACGTAAAAGGTCGCGCGGATTACAATTGTAGTCCATTTTCAAATCAAAATAAAACTCCAAAATAATTAATCAACATTCTTTAATCAACTTTAAACATAACAAGGTACTTCTTAATTATTTTTTAAACATCAAACTCACTTAAAGTCTTACTGTAATCCGCGCGACTTGTGCAAGATTAATATTTGAATAACATATGGCCCACAGAGATTAGTTTTAATTTGATTGTTTTCATAGTTACGGGTTAGATATTAAGGCGCAATTTTGAAATTATTATTAATGCCAGCAGTATAGAAACTAACTTTATTTGTATATATATTCGTTCGGCCGAAATTCATTTCGCCAAATGCTAGCCTCCAAGTTTCGGTTGCAAATTTCACTTTTTTTAATGTAGTTATTATCAGTTCATTATAGAAAACCAAATTTCTTCAATCTGAAATTAGATTGGATCCCACATACCTACATTGGATATTTCCTGTAACCCAATATATTTCTCCGTTTTGTTTCAATCTAATATGAGCATTGGACCACACTTCTTGCACCAATTACGAAAAATTATGAATCTTCTTTACTGGTGTTTTCAGCCTTTTCAATTTCCGTTAAGTTTTCAAAGTTCAAAAATATTCAATTTTTCTTGCTCGTGTAAAGCTTGGGAAACTAAAATAGATGCTATTTCTTGTAAAGCGATAACTAATAGACAAGGTCTACAAAAAAGCCATTATATATAAGAAAATTTTAAATAATGGTGTATGACTGCGAAATTTGTCTTCGGGAAATATTCGGCTTTGGATATTTTCGGAAATTCGAAAGTTTACAAAGCTTCGTTTAGTATTTTAAATTTAAAAACCTTTGATTTTTCACATCTTTTAGGTTCAAAATTCATAACTGGAGCAGTGCCGCTATAAGGATTTCAAAGCTTCAGTAATCCCTGAAAATATGTTGTAATGTTATATTTGCGGTTTTTTTTTTTTTGTATACAACATTTTTTACACCAGTTATGAAAAATTATGAATATTCGTCACTGGTGTTTTCGGCTTTTTCAATTTCCGTTCAGTTTTCGTAGTTTTCAATTTTTCTTTCTCGTGTAAAGCTTGGAAAACTAAAATAGATGGTATTTCTGGTAAAAAGATAGCAAATAAATAAGAACTTCAAAAAGCCATTATATAGAAGGAAATCTTAAATAACTGTGCATGACTGCGAAGTTTAATTTCGGAAATTTTCAAAAATTCGAAAGTTACGAAGCTTCATTTAATGTTTTAAATATTAAAACCTTTAATTTTTCATTGACAAGGATATATAACTGGATTTTCACTGACTGGAATTTTCTTTACAGTGATATATTACATGCATCCTTTAGGTTTAAAACACATAACTCTGGAGGAACCGCCATAAGGGCCGAAATGTAAATATTTTGTAGAGTTATATTTGCAGTTTTATGATAAACATGTCTAATTTGCTTGCTTTCCGTTTCTGAGCATTCAGTGCTCTATGTTTACTTTTCCTTTCTAAAATTTCGATGCTTTGTACCAACTTTTAAACTTTAAGAATATGATGATTAGGGAAAATGGAAAAAAGCAATAAAAAAGTGAAAATGAAGCAGGTAATGAATCGGCAAGCAAGAGAAACCCAGGACTAGATTTGTCTACAATTAATACATTATCTTTCGCTCCGTTATCTCAAGACTACCTCTTTCCAACGATTCTACTTCGCTGAGGGGATGTGGGGCCGTGGTGGCCTGGTGATAAGGTCTCGGCTTCGGAACCGGAGTGTTTCAGATTCGAGACTCGATTCCATCGAAGAACCGTCGTGTGAGGGGGTCTCTTGCACGTTAAATCTTTCAGGCCAAACGTCCTCCCGCTGGTGTGGTGTGGAGAGGGGGGTGCCACTTCAGGTGTCGTCCTCGTCATCTGAACGTGGTTCAAAATTACGAGGTCCGTCCCAAACTAGTCCTCTGTTGCATTAAACGGGTCGTTAATATAACTAAACTAAACTAAACCAAACCGCTGACAGGGTGAGAATCGGAGGGATGAGCAAGTCTGGAATACTTCATTTTTTTTTTTTACATTGATTTCCGCCAAACTGGATACTTGTGGGTTCAATTTTTTCTTTCACGAAGAATATTTATGTAAAATTTTTAACAAGGTGATGACCTCAATCACGTTTAATCTCAAAATATTAAAAAATTCAATAACAAATTTAAAAAATGTGCACTTTCACCTAAAAATTGTTTTTTTGTAAATAAGTGATTTAACACATTTAAGAACAGAAATTTTCCATTTATTCATCATAATTTAATGTTTAGACACCTCATAATAAACAAAGATTAATTTAAAATATTTAATTGGGAATTAGTAATTTTTTCTGACATTATTACGAGCTAGCTGCAATTTTTAAGCTTGCTAATTCCACGCTTAATCCGAGTTCACCTTAATATTAAATGCAAACATTTCTTCCTTTTATCTTTCCTCTCCCTCCTATTTTGTCTAAAAAAATATATCCTGGCGCATGCGCAAAAGCGCGGTGGAAAGAGGAAAGCGCGATTTCAGAGTCCGAGAATGAACGGTATCAACTATTATTAATTGCTGTTATTAATTATTGTATAAATGGACAACTAAATGCTTTATACAGAATTGAAGGAATATGCAGGATAAAATTGTCCTGTGTAAAATTTAATTTATACAGGATAAAATTGGAAACCAAAATCTAACATCACATTATAGAGTTCCTGCTTTGTGAAAATTTCACACAGTCTTCTTACCATACTTATCATTAAATGAAATCCCATCTGTAAAGTTATAATAAAACAGATATCAATGGTAATCTATGGCAAATCCAAAAATATATGACTATGATCAATTGAACTAACTTATATGAATAACTAGCTAGTTGCTGCCGCAGAAGAAATAATTTTGGAAATATCGTTTCGAATTTGAAATAAGTGTTTTATTTTATAAGGAATGATCGAAAGAATAATATTTATTTTTATATCGGAAATGAATACATTCATTAAAACTGAGCAATATATAAAGAAGAAGCGTAAATAATATAAATTCTATTTTTTTAAATTTATTATTCAAGACTTTAGGGTTCACAATATTTTCCCCTTATCTTCAACAGAAACAAATAAGTGTAAGTAATAAGTATTCAAAGTTTCATCGCAATCGGATGAGCGGTACGGCAGCGCGTAAGAGACATACAGACAAACATATTTTTTTTTATTTATTAATTATTACGAGTAAAGAATAACGAGCATAGTAAATCACATATTCTACATTAGTTATTCATTTTTGTTAAAATATTTATATACTTGACAAAGGTATAAGCAATTTATGTCATATATTGATTATTAATAAGCAAAAACCTTCATATGACTTTGAAATAAAAACGTTTAGGGCAATTATGATTAAAGTAACTATTTAAAACTGCAATCCCTTGATCTACATTTTTTACGGTACTACTAATGTCTTTAGAGATGATGCGATGCTGAATGTAGTACAATTGCTTATTTCTATAATATAAATAGGCAGGACTTTACTAATATCACAACTACAAATTTTGAATGATAATTAAATGCATAGTTTTTAAAGGAATTCCACTTTCAACTCCACCGACGAGATATCTCGTCTTTCAGATATTTCCATTTATATCTGATTTTGTTTATTCGTGCAATTCTTACCTAATTCATCCTTAGAGATGAATGTGTTAAGATTCAAAAAATATTTTAATGTTACCAATTTTTTTCCAATTTAATTCGACGTATCTGAAAGACGAGATATCTCGTCGGTAGCGTTGAAAGTATTTACTAGTGAAAGCGACCAGCAAAGCCATTATAATCATTTAATTAATTTTTGGAAGGTAAAGACACGTTGAAATTTAATAATAATAATAACTTCTCAAGCTGTTAACTAATATCAATTTGCCTAACAATTTTCCTTTGAAATTTCTGATAACTAAAATGCTGTTGATAATGTAAATCTATGCCCGATATATCAAGAGATTTATTGCCATATAATATAAATAAGAAGATTATACAAACATTGGTGTATAAACATCAAGTATTCATTAAGTTAATATATGCCAACACATGAAACACGTGACTCTTTTCCCAATTTCTTGGCACTAATTTAACAACAATCATAGTGCCGCTAATGCTTCCATTTTGAATTCTTATTTTTTTATTAGTCCTTGCCAGAATAATGTAATATTTATGCATAAGAAACTATATTTAGAACCACCATAATTTACTGCGTAAAATGTATTACAATAATTATAGCGCAGTTTGACATGCTATTCTCGGAATATATTATTTTCTTGAGAAGAGATAATTATATATATAAAAATAAAGTATTATTAAAGATCTTTCATAGTTAATGAAATGAACAAAATGTTTTGTAACCCACCCACAAAGTTTTGATTGTTCTAATCAAAAATTTTGATAATAACATTTCTTTTATAAACCAGTGGGAGTCACCAAATTTTTCTCACATATTCTTCTATAAGCTTGTCAAGCCAGTGAACTCCAACTGCGGACAATAATTACAAAATATTAATTTTTGGCATGAATTTAACCTTTTTACTGAATCTATCTTCTGAATTTTTGAGGATTAATTAATTATTATACTATTTAAATATCCGAATAATACATTCGTGCTTTAGACATGTTTTTCTCAGCTGATTCAAATAAAGGTTTGACACAAAGCTGCACTTGTATAAAAAAATTCCATACCAAATTTCACAAATTTAAATTATTGCTCTTTTGAATTATCGCATTTTCAAGTTTCTGAAAGTACATACCGACTGACAGTCAACCAGTAGTTGGTTTTGGCTCAAAATTTGACAGGTATCTGCAATAGAGATGTTAAATCTGTGTACCGAATCTTATCTATCTGAATCTGTTCTGTTTGTAATATCCTATTAACTTATATTCGAATAGACGAGCTTCCTCTAAACAAATTTTATTTGAAATTTGATAGATATCTGCAAATTTGGTGTAAATATCGTACACTAACTTCTAGCTCAAGGAGTTTTTCAGTTATCTTTGTAACAGTCAGACAGATGGATATTTTCCAAAAATGACTTCTTCGAATTCATCTAAGATCTGAGATGTGGAGATTCGTCAAAATCTCGAGTTCGAAATTTTCGTCGATGTGCTGCACTTCGTATAGGAGGCCATAAATTTCTTTTTAATTTTTAATAACTTTAGAGTCAGACATACTGATCAAATTTTAATTTAATTCCTTTTTGAAGTACTATATTTTTAAGAACTTTAAAACTTCAATTATCCGAATTTCAGAGGAGAAAAAAATCCCCAAACCAAATCTTCTTGAGTGAAAATGAATTTTGATAGTGAAACAATTGATTCTGATTCAAAAAAACAATAAGTGATACATTTATTTAATTATGTAAACGTATAAAACACAAACATTTTTTTACCATTTATAAGTTATTAGCGAATTTCAATTTATTTTCTCCAAAGAACCTATTTTTTCGCCATTTATCTCAATATTCAGTTATCCGGATTAAAGTTGGTCTCATTTAATTCATATAATTATAATTGTATTATATCATTTACATATTATAAGAGTTAAAATGAAGAAAATATCCCCACATACTTTAATAAATTTGGTTAATTAAAAAGAAATTTGATTAATTTCAAAGTTTTTTATTTTATTCGAACTCGTCTGTATTTCACATTTTTCTCTGATCACTTGAATTTCCTGCTGCCCCAATACCTCCCGTTGGTGTGGTGTAGCGAGGGGGGTGCCAGTTCAGGTGTCATCCTCGTCATCTGACAGTGGCTCAAAATTACGAGATCCGTCCCAAAATAGCCCTAGTGTTGCTTTACAATGGGACGTTAAAATAAGTTAACTAAACTAAGTAAACTGCTGCCCCAATATTGTAATCTCATCTATAAATTGAACTCGTTTTGATTCACTTTAAATGAAAAGAGATAAAACATGTTTTTATTTCTGGTTTGCTTTCTTTCTTTTAATTTTTTCACATCTATTAATAGAAAATATAGAAACCTTTTTTTTTTTTTCATTTAAAATTCAATTGATTGAAAGACTATTCTAAATTATTTAAATTGAACCAATACCTGGAGTTTCACTTCAGGGAGACAAACCCAGACGTCATATGATAGACGCCTGATAGCATCCATTATGAAAAAATTCGTGCATCATCAACAATTATCATCGGAATATGTCTACCACTTCTGATCCCGTATCTAATGTCCCACATGTGGTTGGTTGGTTGGATTTTTCAGGCGCAAGGGCCATCTTTGGCCAAACTGCGCCAAGCATATGGTTTGAAATCCTACGAGATATAAAGTACCAAACATTAAAATGCCTAAAATAAAGCAAAGGTGCAAATATTCAGATGATATAAAATTTTTCAAAAGTTTAAAATTTCCAAATAAAATCTTCAATAATGGTTTTCTCAGAGAAATTGTTAAAAAAATTCAATGAATAAATGGCGAGTAAGTAGCGAAAGATAAAGCTAAAGTCCCACAAGTGGGATGGCATCAAAGGTAAATGTAATTGCTACTATTTATTGGAATAATAATCATTCGTGAGTATTTTGACATGGAGGTCATGATGTTAAATCGTGCTAATATGATCAACAATTGAACTGACTTTTCTTTCCAAATATCGAGACACTTCAGAGAAAGAACATTGCAAAACGACGTAAATAAAGGCATCATGGAAATGTGGAACTTCAAATAAGAAGCCAAGTCCAATGCTTGAATCAAATGTTTATCAACCACTTCGCATACAATGACGTGTCTGAAATGCGCATCGAGTTACTGAATTTTTAATTTTTAATCTGCAATTAAGTGAAAAGTATTAAATAATTTAAAATGAAAAAAGTCAATTGACAAGTATTATTATTAAAGGAATTAAAATAATAGTAAATATTCCAATTAGGAAGCTATTAAATTCGTCATTTTATTAGGAAGTTAAGTAAATTCGTATATCAAGCGGTTAATCGGAGTGAAGGTACAGGTTTTCAATCTAGGGGGTGTGGAATTTTTGCTCCAATTAAATTTGATTCAATTATATTTTGATGTATGTTGAATTCTTTGGGACCAAATGTCCTCTTTGTGGCGCTGCCACTCTAATTGCACCCTCATCATCAATTTAAATTAGTTTAGTTATATTAACGTCCCATTGTAAAGTAACACTGGTCTATTTTGGGACGGACCTCATTATTTTGAACCCCTGTCATATGACGAAGATGACACTTGAGTTGGCACCCTCTTCTCCACACCACATCAGCGGGAGGACATTTAGCCTGACAGATTTAACGTGCAAGAGACCTCCTTACACAACGATTCTTCGGTGGAGGCTCGAATCTGAAACCCTCCGGTTCCGAAGCCGAGACCTTACCACCAGGCCACCACGCCCCCGTCATCATCAGACCGCGATTCAAAATTGCAAAAGTCAGTCCAAAATTGATATGGGCCGCGATGGCCTGGTGGTAAGGTCTCGGCTTCGGAACAGCTGGGTTTCAGATTCGAGACTCGATTCTACCGAAGAACTGTAAGGGGGGTCTCTTGCATGTTAAATCTGTCAGGGCAAGTGTCCTCCTGCTGGTGTGGTGTGGAGAGGAGAGTTCGAGCTCAGGTGTCGTCCTCATCACCTGATAAATGGCTCAAAATGACGAGGTCCGTCCCCAAATATCCCTAGTGTTGCTTTAAAACGTAAGTTAATGTAACTAAACTAAAACAAAATCGACCTATTGTTCCTTCGAATCGAGATGTAAATATAATTTAATTTAATTTAACCATCTTAAAATAGCTCTTGTGTTGCTTTAAAATAGAATATTAATATAGCAAAAATAAACGTTGAAAAGGTGATAACTGGTTAATAACCTTTGAGCTCTATTTTTATATTTTTGTTAGTAGAGAGAAATTGTTGAAACTCTATTAAAGAATAATATACAAATAGGTCATTTGAAATGACAGATATCTTCACTTGAAGTGAAATAGCAACTGAATAAATTAAAATTATGATGTTTGATTTTGTGTAATTTTAAAATATTTTCTAACGCTTTATTTTAATATAAGTAATACGTTTATTGTTACCACCTAATTACCACGTTAAATTGAAATTAAATAAATAAAATGTTGGAAAATAAAAAAAATAGAAGTGCAAAAGCTGTCTTTTCAAAGTTTACGTAAGAAAACTCAATAATTAATCATGTGTTGCCAGTTATACTTGTGCATCATTTAAAACAGGAATTACCTCGAAATTTACAATACGAGCAAAAAATTTGAAATAAAAATTCTTTTAATTTCTGAGAAAATTGCGCGTTTTCAATTATGCTTATATTTATAAAAGGAAAAATCTGAGACTAATGCTTTACTGCCTGACGTAAATCATTTGCTGTTAATTTCCTTAGAAACAAGAACGAATTGAAATTTGAATATAAGAATAATCAAAACACTTCTTCCTTTTCTGTTAATCACATTACGCAAGCGTTCAAACATGTCCTTAAAAAAATTTTAATATAAAATAAAAAGGAAATCTACTAATAAATTACGAACATTCACGAATAAATGGTGTTCGTTATGAAACAGATCATGCAGTTTGAATCATATGATTCGTTATATAAACATATCAGACTTTAAGACAATCAACGAGAAAATTTGCTTTATTGCTTGAAGCCATTAAATTGCTATTCATTTTTTTTTCTAACAAAGGGACTTTAAATTCGATTCGAAAATTTTTTTTATTCCTTTTTGTTTAATCTTACGCAAATCCTCATGTTTCCTTAAAATTTTTTAACGTCTTGTTAAAAAAATTACGTGCTTTCATTAAAAAAAGTACTGTTGCTTAAGGAAAAGATCATGTGTTTAATATCAGATGATTCGTTATATAAAAATGTTAGAGGATTTTAAGATAATCAGAATGGAATTTATTAACATGTGAGCCAAAAAGGAAGAAGCAAAAAAATTTCGTGTAAGATGAATCTTAATTGTAAGTTTACAACTCACCATTAGGAAAATACAACGTTACATCATTATCAATCGCAGTTATAACATCATTTAGTTTTGACCTTGAAAATGCAAAGTACAGAATTTGCGTCTAAATACCAATCACGTGTACAAATGGCTGTTTTATATAATTCGGTTACGTAAGTTCAAAGCCTGTATGAGACTGATTTTTTGCTAAATAATACGAGAGAAACTCAATCATTATTTGCGAATCAAAGTAAGTCACATTATTGTGACTTGGATTCGTTCGAGTTTTCAAATGAGTCAAATTATGATCGCATTAAATGTTGAGCCAATTTAAGTTTCGAAACTGTCTGGCATTTCATTACAAACAAAATGTTAAATGAATCTAAATGACAAATTCAGTTATATTTACCATAAATTTGATTTTCCCTACATATCTGAACAAACTCAATGATTATTCACTCTTAAAAATTTATTAGTCACTCTATTGTAACTTTGATTCTTTCGAGCTTTTAAATGAGTCAAATTATGATCACATAGCACATCAAATGCTGCGTCAATTTAAATTTGGAAATCATCGCTCATTTCATTATAAACAAAATGCTATGTGAATTTAAAAGGCAAATTTAATTAAATTTATCATAAGTCTAATTTTCGCTGTTTATTTAAACAAACTCAGCGATTATTCAGCGATTAAAAAATTTGTCGCTTTATTATAGTTTGAACTTGAAATCGATAAAGTGTTTCAATAGTCACAAGCCATATTCGTGTGACACACATCATTGTGCCAATCTAATTTTAAAAACCATTGCGCATCTTATTGGAAACAAAATATTATGATGTTACAAGATTGGGAAGTTAGAAATTTGATGATTTGCGCAATCATATCTACGATGTGACTGCAAACAGAGCATGAGACTGATTTTTGTTTGATATATATGAAAAAACTATAAACATTCGAGTCAAATTTTTTTAGTCCCTGTATTGCAACTTGAATTTGAAATGGATTTCTTAACTTTTCAAATCATAATTGCGTGACCCTTATCAATGGTTTCGTCAATTAAATTTTAGAAACCTAGAAACAAATATTAAACACAAAACTCCATAGGTTATAGACCACGACTTTCACTTACATTACAAAAAGTATTACAGTAAAAGCTCTTTATTCGTCAGGTATATGTTCCATAAATATGCCGCGAATACAGAAACCGTGAATACGAAATGGTAATTTATATGGGATTATAGGGGATACGTTCCTAGGTCACAATATATAAAATCAATTTAATTGAAGTTTTTGAACATTTTGATTAATTATCTTAAGACTTAAGTAATGGTTGGAAGAATTTTGTCGTTTCTCTTGCTTGGCAGTTTTTAAAATCTCTTTCAATTCAGACTGATACACAGCAGTCTCATTAGCAATTTGCCTCTTAAAAAGTAAGACTTCGTTCCACAGACGGATCAATGTTCATAAAGAAATCGCAAAGCTCATTTTCCATTCTTTAACCTTCACTAAGATTTTTCAAATTAAATTTCAGGTTTCCATTGCTTGTTCAAGCCTCTTCTTCAATGGGCTGTGAATTTAACATTTCCACCAAGTCGGTTTCAGTTAAATCTTCATCTTGCGATTCAAGCAATTCCTGAATGTCACTTGATTCTATCTGTTCGAACCCATCTCGCCCTATTCCATTCGCGATTTCGATTATATTTGCAGTTTGCATTTAACAACATACTTTTGAAAAAGTTGCAATAAGATCTATTTAAATTTTTTTTATTGGTCAATTTGACGGCATTTACAAAGCATATTGGGTTGGATATCTATTGGAATCCTTTTATTATTATATATGTACTTATTAGATCCGCGAATAAAGAAATGTTTAGCCGCGAAAATACGAATTAGGTCGCATTTTTTTAATCCGCGAATAGTGAAAACGCGAATGAAGGAAGCGCGAATAAGGAGCTTTTACTGTAGTGTGTTAAAATAGATCTACAGTTTAGAAAAATAAGTTGAAAATTATCTTTCCTTCACAAAGGAGTCCACTGGCTAAACTAATAAATGAATTAAAGATAGCGATTGGACAGCAACACATTCTTCTTTTCTTTTTCATCAATACATCAAATTCATCATTGTGTCATCTCAAAGCAGTAGAAAACTTCATCATTTAATGGTCCTTTTTCAACACAGTCGCTGTTTCTAGGCTCTTTCTCATCGTCGAAACGGTTTTGATCATCAAAGATATCTCCATCTGTCAGTAGCTAATCACCAGGGTAATCGATATCACATTCGAGTCAGTTTTCAATGTTTTCGTAATTGCAATCTGTAAATCCTGAAGATATTTTAAGGAACCAGTCATGTTTGTATCCATCCTTCAGTTATTTTTATTGTTGTAGGTGATTAGAAATTTACTTTTATTCCCTTAACACTTTTTACACTACCGACGAGATTTCTCGTCTTTCAGACACTTCCAGTTACAGGTTTCTGTGGGCTAAAATTTACGAAGAAAAAAATAAAGGCATTATATAGATATGTATTTGAAAGTTCAACCTGTCTAAACTGGCATGCGAGACAAATTTTAGTCCACAGAAACCTGTAATCGGAAGTATCTCAAAGACGAAATATCTTGTTGAAAGTGTTAAAATACCACTGCTTTTTTAGACTTTCCTATGAATAACAAACCTTGCACATTTCAGTAACACTTCCATTCCACTGCAGTGAGGCGTGATTTGCTCACTTTAAATCCAGGTGCTGACATTTCAATCACAGAGACTAGAGATTTTTTTTGGCATTTTTTTCTTCTTGTAAAAACCAGTTTCATCTTCATTGTAGGCATTGAGGTTTTTTCTATAGCCCTCCTTATCAATCATGTTTTTAAAAGACTGTTACAAATGTTCAGATGCTTTATTATCAGCCGACAAATTTTCATTCTGGATGTTTAATGCCTTAATTCCATGCTTAGATAAGCCAGCCGATAGTCGCTTTAGAAACAGCATTTTAAAGCGTCTATCGACTGGTTGATTTCTAATTCAATTCAAAGGCTTAACCTCTTATTTCTTATTCAATTCAAAAGCTTTTTGGTCTTTGGAAAAGGCCTGGAACGCTTTCAGTTCAGCAATGATTCAGTGTTCAACTGTTATTTTTAACTTTTTCCATCAACCTTGTTTGAAATTATAGATTAATTATTTCTTGTTTTGAAATTCGTAAATGTGTTGCGTATGTGCTTAAAAATTCCACTGATCTTTTCACTTCTATCTTAAAGTTTGTTACTGGCTACTTTCTCCAATAAATTTATTTCTCGTCCCTAATAAGAGCTAGATGTCATTCTTAATTCAAACTACATATAAGAAACATTTTTAGCTTTTAAACAAAGCATCTGATAGTCTTATCACACTATGAATGGGGTTTATTTTTACGAGATAACGAAATTATTCCGAGAACGTGCAAAGATTGCATGATACTTCTGAGCACAGCAAAAATACCGCAACTCATGCTGAAAGTTTTATGAATGTATTTCTAAAATCTCTTCGGTATGCATCCTACAGTAACGTATTTTTAAAAAATTTAAAAATGCGAACGGATTGTATTACGTCTGAATATCATTTACGAATTGTATAAATATGGTTCTAGAGGTTAGAGGCTAATCATGTGAATGCAAAGAAAGTAGTTTCGTTGTTAAAAGTGTAAGCAGTTTATAATTTAGATTAATTAAATGATAAAGGAATTAAGAAACGAAAAAAATTATTTGATGGTACCACAGATGGAGACGATGGGTTTTGTTTGTTGGCAAAAGAACCAAATTTAGCTATGCTGTGATAAAAGAAGATAATTCCTTAAGATAATGTAGATATAAGTTTTTAATAAATGATACTTTTAAAAAACATTATTGCACATTTATTTACTGGAGACATTCAAATAGGTATAATGACAAAAAAAATTATAAAATTGCGAAATGCACATGATTTTGCTAATTTCTAAAATATTTGCCATCAAAATGCTTTTAAGTCACTCTTTCCCTTCAGAGCTTTAGTTTTCCTGATCTGTAAATACAGCCAGGAGCGCGGTGTCTTGATGGTAAGGTCTCGGCTTGTAAGCCGCAGGGTTCAGGTTCAAAACCCGATTCCACTGAAGAAGTGTCGTGTATGGGAGTCTTGCCCGTTAAATCCGTCAAGACCAAACATCATCCCGCTGGTGTAGTTTGGAGAGGGGGGTACTAGCCCATTTGTCGTCCTCGTCATTTGACTACAGTTCAAAAATAGCCCTAGTGTTTCTTTACGAGGCGACGTTAATCTTAATGTTGCCAAGTCGAAAATCGCCCCAGAATTAATAAACTCCGGTAAACTTGGGGGTCTGGGGTTTTTGGCCACGAGGAATCGATTGGCGCCGGTTTTGAAGCGCTACGGTCGAGCAGTTCGGAGTTACAGATAGGATATTTTCAAACTTTATTAGTTCGCCATAATGGCTACTTAAATTTTCAAGCGGTAACGTGCTGCCATCTATAGCCAATATGGCGAACTAATAAAGTTTTATGTTTATGCTGTTATAGGTTTATAATATGTTTCTTATGTATGTATATATGTTTGGTTTTTCTAAATAAATTTGTCAAAAATATTGAACTTCAACACACTTCAATCTTTACCTTTACTTTACCTTTGTATAGAATAGTTCCCTTTCCAAACTCTAACTTTGTTTAGAATAGTTTACAATGGTGCACTTTAACCGGTTATCTTTTCACCAATGGTTTCACTAATTTTCTTATGGTATGTATTGTTTTGATAAATCACAATTGAAAATTTAAATCTTCGAGTTAGCTTCGATACCTGTTTTCTCCGAGCGGAGCTCTGTCACCCGCTGTTATAACTAAACTAAACATGTAGAAATGTTCTGTTCGGTTTATTTATCTATATTGAAGTGGTTAGAGGTATTCCAATCAGTTCGGAGTATTATTTGTGGGTATAAATTTTTTTTTGAGGCTGAACAAGAATTTTTTAACTGAAAATTGTACGACGAATTATTTGTCTTTGAAATTGCTTTATTTCATGGAAGGAATGTCTCAAATATGCTTTTTATGAATAAATAGCTTATTTTTTCTGTCTATGAGAACGACTATTCAAAAGCGACTGAACAAAATGGATGAAAATTAGCATATGAACTAACGATCGCATTCATAGATCTAATGAATGTGGATCTAATTTTGGAGAAAATGCATTTACAAGAAGTCTTATCTGGTCATTTATGATTGCAAGGGAATTCGATAACCCAAAGACGCGAGGAGCTTTGTTGATAAAAAATTTTATACAGGTTTAGCACTTAAAATATAGATTCTAATCAAATAATAAGTTTAGAAACATATTTGACAACGGGTTGACTGTCTCCCGGTTCTGTTATTTTGCATACTTATAAATGGAATTTCTTAAATAAATGGAATTCGTTATGTTGTAACTATAATTGCAATTTCTTATCTCATTTTGCTTTCGTCTGATCAGCAAAAAGGCGTCTAAAATACTTATTTGCACGATAGATTCAGTAAAAGTGTTCGATTTCAGCCAAAAATCTATACTTCTTAACTTCTGTTTGCTAAGGCATTGCGAGGCATTTCAGGACTTGCCCAAAGTCAATAATTTCATGAGGGATGAGAGGCGCGGGGAATAAGAGATTTTACCAAAAAATTCTATTTAATCTTTTCTATGACCAAAATACCTTTTAAACTCATTCACTACTTCGTGTAATGCAATCTTGATAACCTTTCACAGCCTTCACTATCTTTTGTCTTCTAAATCCTGGCCTAAAACCGATTACTTACTGTCAGGGCATTCTTTATTACCAGCGATAACATAGAAGCATTCTTTTAATCCTTTTTCCCATGACTGTAGTAAATCGAAGCTAGACAAGACGACAATTTACCGCATTTCAATGACGGCAGACGAATTATTACTCAACACTCAGCAGAAAATAATGCCTCTCTCGCAGAGATCACAAGACAGGGACACAAAGCTTGGTACGTGACGTAGTTACCAAATAAGGTTAATTAATTTTTTCATTCACTCACTGCTATACGAGTCGCAACGATGACAATTTTATCAGGAGGAATTAATGGCGGCCCTACATGGGTCCAAGAAAGGAAACAGGGAAGCATTAAGCTGACTGATGGCATCCTGAAAAAAACGTGATTCTTGTAACATCAAGTTAAATAAATGTGTTTGCACCGTGTTTGAAAGGAATGTCTAAATATCTTCTCCTGCTCCGAGTGATCGAACACCTGATAAATCAAAAATGTTTTTAGTTTTAGTCCTCAATTATTGATGAATTCCGGACCGAATACTGAAGTTTAAATTAACTAATTGCTGATTTTAGGTACGTAAAGCGTGAAACCTATTTTGGTATCCTTTCCGTCTTCCAGTGACATCCGATTTCCCTGATATGTTGGCAGTCAAAGATCTATGTAAAGTTACGATAAAACTGAATGCATTAAGGTGCATTATTTTGCGATTTACAGGTTGAAACTTATTGTGAGAATATAATTTTTCAATATAATCATCAGTAAGCAATGGCAAACGCCTGAAGAAAAAATGCGAAACCTATCGCTTGTGATTGGAGAAGGACAAAATGATAACATATTGTCAGCCATATCTGACTGATACGGTCCGAATGGAAGATTTAAGGGTCAATGACTGGTGACTGACATGCCAGTTAAGGTGCTAAAATAGATAATGAATATTTCTTCCAGACAAAGGTTTCTTTAGCATGTTTGCTGCCATTTTTATGCATATAATTCATATCTAATACATTTAGATGCTCTCCTTTTTTTGCTCTATCTTTTAAATGTTGTAGATTAAGTGCTATCAAGATAAATTACTCATGTGAAACACAGACGAATCATGCGTCAGCTAACATGTGAAACTTTTTCTCTGTATTGAAGCCCCAATTATTAACAGGCATTTTTCTAGTTCATCAATATTTATAAACTTGTAGCTAAATAACGAATTTAATTCTAAATTACTTCATAAATTTATAATAATTTATTTTATAAACATATAGAACATTTTACGTTTTAACAAGATAATTGACACCCAGTTAGTAAATTGTTTTATCAATATAATAATTAGTATTGTGATGTTTTCTTCGGATAATAAAGTATGAATGAAATCTTTCCGAAAATATTTAATCACATTAAAGAAGTCATTACTCAAGAAAGAAACGCCTGTCAAAATGAATTCTTAATGGTTAATGAGATCCCTTAATCAGCGAGTGATTTTTCGCTTCTGTGAGTATTGTCATGAAGAAAATGCAATTTTAGAAACTAATTTATTTTAAGAGAAGAAATAGCCACTCAGGAGAACTGGATATATGCCAGCGTGTGGTTCCAAGTTGTAATTTTAAAAAGAAATACGTTGACAAATAGGTTAATCTTTTTTTAATTTTTGGTTATACTAACTAGTGTGGTGAATTTTATGAGATTTGTCTTAAAATTGTTTTCCTCCTTGGCGGGAAAGCTGGTACACGATTTTGATATTTTACCGAAGAAATAAAACAAATTCACACTTACTTCCAGGAAAAAGATTATAATGCAAAATTCAAATATAAAAAACACGCAGCTTTAAAAAAAATTCTTTATCATTTTTGCATAATTTTGCTATTAAATCTTTTACCTTAATTTTTATTTGATTTTATTCAAACTTTCAATGTTTTGTCTACGAATATTTAAAAAATTTCAAATTATGAAAATGAAATAAAAGAAGAAGTTTAATTACATTTTTTTCAAAACTGGCAACATAAATTGATGTCAGAAACATTCTAAATTAGGGATTTTAAATCACTCTTTAGCAATTAACTTTTAAGCAACTGCAACTATCGAAAGACTTTTAATACAAAATTTGTTCTACTTACTGCGGCATTAATTCAGCTAATTTGAGTTATTTTTCTATCTTCATTATTAAGGAAATTATAGAAAAATGAAAAGTTCAAACTCCACCATTTCCATGGTGCGAAAAAAACTCGCCAAATATCACGTGATAGATTTGGTAAAAATGCTGAATTCACGAAAAAGGTTAAAATTTCCTAACGTGCTATGCAATACATTCTGTGCTATGCCAAGTTTATTAAAGAATATGCGAAAAATTTTAGAAGGACTACTCCCGCTGGTTGTGTTTATATTTATCCTGTTCACAATCACACAGAATTCCCAAAATAGTTTTTAGAATTCGAGGACGTCTAGGCGTTGGAAATTCATCAAAATATGGAGGTCGAAGGCTTTTATGGATTAGAATAGTTTCTTCTTGTGTTTTTCGCATACAAATAAAAAAGTCTGCCAAGAAGAAAAAGTAAACAAAAAAACTGCTTAGAATTCATTTGAAAGCATAGCTCATTAATTCTATTTATTTATAAAGACGTTATCTTTCATTTAGAATTAATGACTCAGCTTCGTCCGCGAACCTTTAGTGTGCACATTGAAGTAGACTTAAAATAGAAGTGTTAATTAATGAAGGTGGAAATGGAACCGATAATAAATTTTATCTGGCTGTCTTCGCTCATTAAGTTTTTCACGCCAATTTTGGATTCTTTCTGGCTTTCTGAATATTTACTTAGAGTTTCTCGAAATCATTTAATATGTCGTCGCAACACAAACGTCAAGATGATGTTTTATTTTCAAGAAATGTCTTTTTTCTAGGAAATATTGTTTACTCGTTGTATTTTACAGTCATGTGAGTTGGATGACTTTGATTAGGACAGTCAGTCATTCGTTTATTTGATTTACTAACAAAATTTCAATACTTTTTTAAAGGAAGCTTGATATCAATTTATTTCGATTTATAATGTAATTGTATGATTAATCTTTTTTTGCTTCTAAAAGTATGAAAAATTGCAAATTTTAAGAATATTTAAATAATACATGTCTTCTTGAAACAAATTTCATTTGAAGACGCTGTTTCATTTGAGAGTGTTTTATTCTTTTAACTTTAATTGATACCTTTTAAGAAGATAAAGACTTTGAAAAATAACTTATAAAAAATCTAAGAAAAGATATTTAAATAAATGACTGAAATCAGCATTCAAAGGCTTTAATCATATTCTTCCTTATATTTTATATCAGCAAAACTTTTGTAAATGCCTTTAAACAAGTAAAAGGACTGTGGTAAAAAATTCAATTAATTTTGAGATAAATATTAAATTCAAATTAATTAAAGACTCGGATAATTTAGTTAGATTTACTGAAATATTTTTTTGAAGCCAAAGGGAACTAGTACTCGTTAAATCTTCCGACGTGGGTGAAATATCATTCCTTTGATTGATACAGAAATTTAAAATGGGTTCAAGCCCTTCATCTGACTCTAATCCAAAATTACAGGGCTCGCTCCTAAATAACTCTTGAATTGCTTAAACTAAATATATACCAAGTATAGAAACAGGTCATCACAAAAATCTGGTCAACAAATTCAGTTCTAAATTTTGGTAAATTTCCTTCATTTTAGACCATGCCGAGATCGAAAAATCATTTTTAGATTTATCCTTTTCTTTATACAATATAATTCGAACATAAAGCAAGTTACATAGATTTAGTGTTTGGTCTTTATACCAAAATTATAGATTTCTATTCTCTACTGGACAAATCCTTCAACGGGAAGTCTGTATATCCGTATGTAAGTATATAAATAAAATAACGCAAAAATGTAATCACTGACTCAAATTGATAAAATAAAATAAAATTTTATTATTAACCTGAATTACAAATGTTTGAAATTTTGGGCGTAGTCCATTGAAAGATTGACCAAGCTGTCTATCAGCCTGTCTGTGAGAATGGTAATTCGAAAACTCAACAAGAAGGATGATTGAATTTGGCATATTTTAAAAGGAATAGTTTCAGATTGAATTATGTACAAAAGAGGTCATAATTTAAGAATGCAAATTCAATTATCTGCAGCCACCATGAAGCTAAACAAAAACTATGATGATTATGTTAGGCCTTGAGAAGCTACCGCGTCCTCGGTATATAAATTTAGTTACCAATTAATATTCCTTGAAATAGTTACATTCATTAACAATCTAATGACCTTGAGTCCTTTCAAATGTTAAAAACCGCAGAAATAGTGAAGCCAAAACTTCTTCGCACTGCCTCTAATCAAGGTATTATCTTACCCATCACCCCATCCCAGCATAAAATTTGTGGATCTTGCTTTCTGGTATAGCGAAGGAGGTTGAATATGCATTTTAATCCATTTGCATCACACAGAAAAGGGAAAAATTCGTTCATGTCACCAAATGTTTTTATTGTATTGAAATGAAAATGATTCAAAATATGAAAAATAAAAGCAATATTGCATAAAGAATATTTACTTCATTATTAATTAACAATAATAAAAGGAATTGAATCTAATTATTTTGCACAAATTATAATATTTGAAACTGTCAAGGCATAATGCTGCATGGCAATTATTACATTGATAAAATGTATGTTTCTTTTTCTGATAAACAAAATACACAGTGTATGCGAGCTTTCTTCGATGGAGTCGTTTCGATAAGGATTGGAATCTATTCTCTGGTGATAGTTGGCAGGCAAAATGCGCACATATATGCGCTTATGATGCAAATGGATTAAATGCCTTTTCTTCCACGATTGAAACCAAAATTTGCCACAATATTACAATTTTATTAGCAAACTCGCATACAGTATTTCATTCATCGAAGTCGTATCTTTTAGCTATCGTGTTTACACTCATGCAGATGTACAGATCGATAGACGGTCATTCCGTTGTTGAATTTCGTACAAGATTTGATACGAATCTACACTTTAGATGCTAAAAATGTTCACCAAATTTTATCTTTCATTTTACATTTCATAATTATCGGGTTCAATTGTATTCGAAGAGACAAAGATCTTCAATTTGTGGATTCAATAAAAAATTTTGGTGGAAATCTACAAATTTAGTGTCAAGACCGTACACCAGATTTCATCCTTCTAGATGAAAGTATTCTTGCAATAGACTGGCAGATTAATAAAATGTTATTTTAAGACTCTGAAGTTTAAAATTTTGTATTCAAATTATTTTAGGACAACAATAATTTTTTTTCGTATGTCTCAATTACGAGTAAGTAAAAGGCAGCTGATAGCAGTGTGCTAGGAGGGCAACAGTATGCCTTTCTTCATTTCGTGAAGGAAGAAAAGATTTTTAAAGGATTGAAATTTTCGTCAATCCCGACTTTCTCATGATTTGGTCACTCGATAACGATGCATAATTTGTTTCTGCAATATGATTTGATGCCTTATCACTGACTCCGATACGCCTCGATGGCACACGGATAAAAACTGAATGACCGGACTCCCGCTACAGCAACACTGGCGGGAACTGTAGTTGGGTCATGAGGACCATCACTGGCCACGGTACAACCCTTACCTGGAAAAGTACGTCCCGTCATCGATGGGAGGAGTAGATACGCACCTTTTCATGTGCTCTCAAGAACCAACCATCATGCTAGAAGCTTCTTATCCTCATTGCGAGGTGCCCCATTCCGGGAGAGCAATATGGTTTGAGGAGAGGAATGTGGAAGTTAGAATTCCTGGAGGTTTCGAGCAGGAATTCGAATGCTTTTATACAGCGTCAAAATTTCTTTCAGACCCTCAATTCGGAATAACTAAGAGAATAAAAAATAATTGTGAAAAGAAATTTATTAAAAATTGACTTGTAAGGATTTTCTTGTAGATAAGTACAATAATTTTTATATATTCGTTTTACATTTGATATTTTTTATTGTGCAGAATCAATTATGTAAATCTTTAAAAACAAAAACAAGGAATGCAGAAAAAAAAATTGTTAGCGTTGTAATTTTAAATTAAAATTAGAACTACTTATTAGTAATTGTTCATTTAAAATTTCTTTATCAAAAACTTTACAATACCTATTCAAAAATCAAATTATTAATTTTTATTAATTAAATATTAGACCTTTGCACTTGGAAAAATAATTCGATGCATCATTATTCATTTAATACATGGACCTGTTCATTACGCCGAAAAATAAATACATGCAGCTGTTTTAAGTTGAGTTTCCCTGAAAATTGAATAGACATCTTTTTAACAGCCTGTTGGTATTTTTAATAATTTTAATTTAAAAAATAAAGATATAAAATGTCTAAATAAAGCACCGTCTTGATTAGTGACTGATAGAAGACATTCGATTGCTAAGAGTTAATTTTAAAAGAACCGAAATTCCAGTTGTACACGAATGCCTTTCAGCTAAATATCTGATTATTGGTTTTAATGTCTCCCCAATTACATTGCTCATGCCGCTACTGTTAATATGTGCACAAAAAGGCCGACGGGTGAAAACTATCGTTGATTTCTCAATGTTTTCAAAACCATCATGGCAATTCCGCAACTCGAAATTGCGTAGTTCGGCGTTTATACCTACCTCAAATACATCCGTCATCATCTAAAGTACATTGCATTGCGAAATACTGATGAGTATTTCAAAGGTAATCCGATACGGAAAAGCAGTGCATGAGTCTCTAAAATTACACATAATAGCATACACGTGCCGCCCGCATTAATGTGATGATCTGGGAGACACAGTATTTAATAGGAAATATTTGCAATCGAAACAATGCATTGATTTTTAGGAGTCATACAACACTGAAGAATGCTTTTCAAACAATTGTTGATTTGACATCCGATGACCTTCAAATCGTAACAACTGAAATTCAAATGATATTTTTAGCATTTTTACGATATATTTTGGAGAAAATTTTGCATGTTTAACAAAACATCTTGGAATAACTTGTGTGCTTTTTTTCATTTAATTATGTCATTAAGATATGCAATTGCTTTTTGTGTGATTTAAAATAGAGCAAATCACAAAATATCAAGAAAAGTAATGGGTAATAAATGTACTGGTAATAATAATGTAAGGGATAAAGCAACAAAAAAATTGTATGACTGGAATAGAGGAATTTGTCTTTCTGAAACTGAGTTGTTAACTTTAAAATGCGTTTAGCACGATTCAAACTTTAACGTTTTCATTTAAATGATAAAAGTTGCTTTCACCCGTAAAATAACTACAGTTTTTAAATTTTTAACCTCGTGTTTTAAATTTTATTTTGATTTTAGTCCTTAAACATACCTTATACATTAATGTGAACGATGAAAAAATGTATGACTGGAATAGAGGAATTTTTTCTTCTGAAAATGAGTAATTTATTTCTCGTATAGTTCAAATTTTAATTGGCGTTTCCATTTAAATTTTAAAAGCTTCTTCCATACGAAAAATAACTATAATTTGCTAATTTTTAACCTTGTGTTATTTTCATTTTGATTTAAGTACTTAAAAATGCATTATACAGTAATGTGAACAATTAAAAAAACTTGCTGGAATAGAGGAATATGTCTTCCTAAAAAAGAGTAATTGTTTTCAAAATACTTTTCGTATAGTTCAAACTTAAATTATCGTTTCCATTTAAATTTCAAAAGCCTTTTCACCTTTTAAAATAACATCAGCTTACCAGTTTTTAAACTTGTATTTTAAAATGTTATTTTGATTTTAATTCATAAAAATGTCTTATACAGTAATGTAAAAGATAAAGAAATTTTATGCCTGGAATAGAGGAATTTATCATTCTGAAATTGAATCATTGACTTCAAAATACCTTTCTCATAGTTCAAACTCTAATGAGCGTTTCCATTTAAATTTCAAAAGCTACTTCCATCCGTAAAATAACTACAGTTAGCAAATTTTTAATTTTAGAATTTAAAATTTTATTTGATTTTAATCCATAAAACTGTCTTATACAGTAATGGGAAAGATAAAGAAATTTTATGTCTGGAATAGAGGAATTTGTTTTTCTGAAATTAAGTAATTGACTTCAAAAAAACTTTTCGTACGGTTCAAACTTTAATGAGCATTCCCATTTAAATTTCAAAAGCTACTTTCACCCTTAAAATAACTACAGATTGCAAAGTTTAAAAATTTTATTTTGATTTTAGTCCATAAAGATGTCTTAGAAAATATTACTTCCCTACTAGAGCAAATTGAAATTGAAAGTGACAAGCATTCAATTCGACGTTACCGTCCTCATTTCCTAGACGCGTCTCCAGACAAATTTAATAAAATAACAGATTATAAAGATTGAGTACATAGCACTGATTTCAGACTGCGTTATTTCATTTCTGTTGAGCTGAAAAATCTACTTTCAAAGGGAATTATCAGTTAACTTTATCTAAAATAAGTTTTTGAATGTTTGTCCTAATTTGGTTTGAATCAATAATTTCTAAATGTTGATCTAATAAAGTTGTATTTTCAAATGTAAAGTTTCAGTGTTCTTTTATTATCAATCCATCTACAGCAGTTTACCATAACGTCCAATAAAAGCACAAATGATTCAAATAATAAAAATTTAAGATTTTTAAATACTTTTATCAAATATAAAAGATTTATGTTCATAAAAGTAATTTTTTTATTTTATTGAAAGGAGTCAAAACTAAATCGCAAGAGTATGAGGCACTGATATAAATACTCGAATAAATTAGGGTTATAATTATCTTTAGAATAGTGTCAAAAGTCTTTGTGTGTCTTCAGTAGGGTATATCTTTCAGTCTTTGTGTGTCTTCAGTAGGGTATATCTTTCAGTCTTTGTGTGTCTTCAGTAGGGTATATCTTTCAGTCTTTTTGTGTCTCTGTGTATGAAAACAGGGGTGGCACAATCCCGATGTATCCAATGTCTTCCTTCAAGTTTATGCCCTTCTTGGACTCTATTTTCCAATGTATTGTTTTCATCCCTCTACAGCTAATGAGGAACGCTACGGCAATAGACGCTATTGCCGTTTTGTTTGCTTGATGCTTCTTGTGATCAAGACAAATCATCACGTGCTCACAAGATATAACACATAGCTCTTTATTCAAGCGATTTCTATTATCAGCGAAAATTATTAACCTGATAATTTTATCCTACCTGAGGATGTTCAGCAATGAAACGTTTTCAGTGCAATTCTATTCATTCAATCTCTTAGTCAGTCAATTACTGCCCCATTTATCGCCCTCCGTGTAAGGAGCTTTGTATGCTGGGGATAAACAAATAACGCATAAAAATTCCTTTACGAGTTTTATTAAGATGTAGTTACAAAACACATCGTGAACAAGATAATGACTTGGTGTGACACTAATGGGCACCCTCCGTCTTCTGAGAATAGTTGTTGCGTGCCCTTCTGCAGGAAATGAAATTTGCATACAGATCCCATTATTTATATTCGCGATACCACTATTATGGTTCTTAATGACGCGCGTCTTATAGGGGAAGAGGGATGATAGGATCATCACTTTCCTTCCGGGTGCGTATCTTATACCAGCAGAAAAAGTGTGGGAAATCTCTCAACATCCTCAAGGCTGTCGTTTGGTATGTCTTGGGATCATCCTTCCCTACCCTGTGTATATAATGCAGTATTATGTCTCGTAACCATTATGGATATATGGGATTTGGACGGATCCGATCAGCTGTTTATTAAGATTAGATGGCAAGCGTCATTCGACTAAATGAGTTTGCTCCGGGGCTTTCCATATCTTTCGTATCTTGAACATCCTCAAGGTTGGTATTTAATGTGTCTTGGGATTACTCTTCCCTACTCCGTGTACATACGCCGTGTCTTGTATCTATTATGGATATATGGGATATGGATCGATTTAAGCAGCTGTTTTACGTAGATTAGACATCAAGAGCCATTCGACATATTGAATTTGCTCTGAGGCTTTCCGTATCCTTACAGTAAATAATTTTTATATTATATCTCATTGGCAACTATTTTATTTGCATCCAAAGAAACTTTTAGTTCAATATTATTGTTGAGCATTATAAGCTCTTCAACACCTGATTTGCTTCCCAATTTCTCTTTGTAGGCTCCGATGGTCCCAATTTCTCTTTGTAGACTCCGATGTACCCAATTTATCTTCGTAAACTCACTTCGACGATCCCAATTTCTTTTCGTAGGCTCCGATGCTCCCAATTTCTTTTCGTAG
>JAPMOQ010017091.1:173827-196525 GCA_026543055.1 Argiope trifasciata | reverse complement strand
CCCAATTTCTTTTCGTAGGCTCCGATGCTCCCAATTTCTTTTCGTAGACTCCGATGCTCCCAATTTCTCTCCCCTCTACTTTTCTCGCCGATATTTTTTTTTTTTTGTTGTTAGAATGCTAAAATTATAGTACCTGAATCGATCTTTCATTGTATTGTTCTCCAGTTTGCTTATCTTTCGGTCTTCCCACCGAAAATTTGCAATAGTTTTAATTTCTCATTTTTTTTATTTGGATCTGGTAAGTTTCAGCTGTTTGTATCGTTTTCTGACAAATGTTTTACTCTCATCTATAATTGCTGGTATATACCAGTTTATACCAATGGTTCTAAATTGGGTGGATATGTTGCCTGAAGATTCATTTTTGTATCTGATATCCACAATTACTGTCTATTGAACTCGTGCTCTATTTTTTACTACTCAGGTATTTTCTCAATGTTTCAGAAGATTTCTCTTCCTGTCCAACGTTAATTCCACACCTAAACTTATAACATAAACTCTGTGCGAACCCTCTCTAATTTCCAATGTCAAATATAGCGAATTATTTTGGGGATCTTATTCTTTTTGTTCATTCATCGGAATAAGAATTTCCATTCTTAGTTTGTTGGATTCCGAATCATTCAGGAATGTTCAGAAAAGAATTAGAGGATAAAACTGTTACAGGTTCTTTTTTTCCTATAGCAACTTTTTGGATATTGCGATGTCTAGAGATTGTTTACTAGCTTTTATGTCATTCATGAACGACATTCAATGTCATTTTGTCATTTATTGTGATCTCAAGAGTTTATTTTAAAATTCATGTTTTTAAATCTTCCATTGGTACTAATCTGCTCTGCCTGCACGAGGAATTGATGTAAAGTTAACCCGTTTCCACACACTCGTTTCATAAATAATATTCCATTATTTCAAGAGGGGACATCCACATATTTTTCGTAGCATATTTCTGTAAGTGCCCTACATATTTTGATAGGATGTACATATTTTTATAATCAGAGTTTTTATTTATTTTAAACAGCATCATTAATAATTAAAGATTTAGCTATCATTCCCCAAATATTTTTTCATGGGTTTATATAAATGTTAACATTTTTTAATATCTACTGGCATTTTTTCCCATTTCTTACTCATATAGCATTCCACTTTTTCGTCGTGAATAACGTTTTCTTTGTATACCATTTGATAAGATAAAATTTGAATTCGATTTTTCCTATCTGTTTTACAAATTTTATCATTTATTTGTAGCAGTTTTGCTAGAAAATGGCCATTTACTTAACTAATCATGTTTATTGCGACTTTTTAATTTTTTCAGGAATGTATGGAAATTTTCTTTGCTATGATGCTCCTAAAGGTTTAATTTTTGTATAGTACTGCTTTTTGTATATCATGCTTTTAAGATTTTTACCTCTATATTTTTGATAAAATCATTTTATGAAAAGTAGGCGTAGTTTTTTAACTTCTATTATTTTCTACTTTTTAGTTATTAACTTATAATTTATTATAATAAAGATTATAAAACCAAATATCTTAGAGCTTCATCAATAGGTGGCTGTCATTAAATTCATTTTTTCGAATTAATATATTCTGAAAACATAAAGTTATCTAGAACACTCAAATGAATAAAATTTCAAAGCTCTTCCGCATCATCACTAATAGAATGGAAACTAGTCCATCTTTACAAAGATAAAACAAACCAAATACAGCACACAAAAATAACATTTAATTAGTTTACAAGAATTTTTTTAATTTTATTGTTTTCTACTGTTAAGTTTTCAGTTTTATTCATTATAAATCTATAATGTTTCCCATTAAGTTTCAATTTTTATGATTTTTTTTCTATTATGAAATCGGGATATCAGTTTTATCTGAAACTTTTAACCAACTGGTGTGACTTGTAAAGAATCAAGATGTTATTCAATTAATCGTTTAACGAATAATTAAAGTCTGAATTTTTTTTAATGAGGCAACGCCATCAAGAATTCACAAAGATAAAAGCAAATTTAGTACTCCTCCGGTGGATAAAGACTTCCATTTTAAAACAACTCAAGTTAAATTAAGTATTTCATAGAAGTAAGTAAAAGTAAAATCGTATCTCTCATTGGAATAATAATGCAAAAATAATTCACACTGAACAAATAGATAAAGCTGCATTGTTTTAATCGAAGCGTCTGTATTCTGAATGTGTTTTATCGTGAATTATTATTTCAAAACTCGTCGCGAGATTATGTTGCAGAATTTTATTGTGAATAATTATTTCCGAATTCGTGTCGAAGATTATGTTATAGAATTTTTTTTCTGAATTTTTATTTCAAAATTAGTCGCGAAATTATAATGAAAAATGCATCTATAACTATATTTTGCTATATTTCTTCTTTTGAGAACACCTTCGATTTCTTGTTTGTGTAAACCTATACTTAAAAATTCCTATAGTAGAGACATCTTTCTAAAGAAGTTGCTATTTGTTAATGATCTACAAATCAGTTTATTCTATTTCTTGAAACATATTTTTAAATAATGAAAGATGAATTTAAACCTTTTAGAGTGGATCTATGACCATTTTAAACGCAGCAAAGTAGTGGAGACATCTTTTAAAAGACGTTGCCAGCTGTTGATGATTCCGAAGATCAATTTATTCTATATTTGAAATATATTTCTTTAAATAATGGAAGATGAGTTTTATTTTTTAGATGATATTTAAAGTAGATCTGAGCTATAACCTTTTGAAACGCAGTAACGTAGTAGAGACATATTTCAAAAGGTATTGCTAGTTGATCCACAAAACAGCCTATTCTATTCTTGAAACATATTTCTTTAACTTATGAAAGATGAATCTAAACCTTTTAGATGGTATTTTAAGTGGAACTGAGCTAAGACCATTTGAAACGTAGTAGATACGTTCTTGAAAAGAAATTGCCATTTGTTAAGGATCCACAAATCAGCTTATTCTATTCTTGAAACATATTTCTTTAACTTATGAAAGATGAATCTAAACCTTTTAGATGGTATTTTAAGTGGAACTGAGCTAAGACCATTTGAAACGTAGTAGATACATTCTTCAAAAGAAATTGCTATTTTTTAAGGATCCACAAATCAGCTTATTCTATTCTTGAAACATATTTCTTTAACTTATGAAAGATGAATCTAAACCTTTTAGATGATATTTTAAGTGGATCTGAGCTAAGACCATTTGAAGCGTAGTAGATACATTTTTCAAAAGAAATTGACATTTGTTAAGGATCCACAAATCAGCTTATTCCATGAGATATATTTCCTTCAATAATGTAAGATGAATTTAAAATCTTTAGATGGTATTTTAAGAGGATTTGTACTATGATCACTTCAAAAGTAGCATGTTTACCGAGAAGGAAAGAGGTTAGAAAAGAGAAATTGGAAGCATATTTTTATTTATTTATTTGAAAAAGGAAAGGAAATTACTATCGCTTTGCTAGTAAAGCTAAACAATAACTAAATCTGTAGATTAAATGAAGAAAAAATAGAACTTTCATGGCATCCATATGCAGCAATTAAACCCACAGATTTATATTTTAAAAGGCATGGATAAAAAGAATTTATTCTAGAAACATTGATAAATTGCATTTATTTCAAATATGTTTAAATAGCGAATTTTCAATTAATAAACTTATATTCATTCATTGTTAATTATTAGTTGCGGATCTTCGTGAAATTGCAGTTAGAATACAGAAAAAAAGTTAAATCAGCAAAATAATATTCGGTCGTAGAACACACAAGTAATTATTGTATTCAAAAATAGTGTTAAGACAATACGATTTATTCACTCTAGGTGTCAAAAAAGTCCATATAGTTAGGGTAATCATATTGGATTAAACGCAAGTTTTTTGTAATACAAAAGACATTTTACTATCTTATATAATCATTATTATGTCCAATGTATACGTTGAGAGAAAGACGATTATCCCAAAGCTAAAAAAAATCATTGGAGAGATTTGATATTACATAATACAAAATTAAGACGTTACCTACAAAAAATTATTTCAAGAATCATATAATCTTTCTACCTGTTACCCCAGACAAGTTAACTGTTTAAATTTACACATGAGTGAGCGTAAAGGTCAAATATAGAACGCATTAAGTGCGCAGTTTATATTTGGACCTTCAATAAGGAACATTTTAGACATTAAGACATTAGCATTTCCGTATGAGCTTCTAAAATTGGACACGCCATTTACTTCTCACAAGCAAATATTATTGATAACCTTTATTTTTTGTTGACCTTTCTTAGGGAGGTATTTATCATGCTATTCTGAACAGTGTTTTAATCCGATGATTGCTGTTTTCCTTAAATGACTGTTTAGATGTTGAGTTTTGGAATAAATTTGGATATTTTTGAAACAAAGCGGTCTGTTATTTTATACTACCGATAATAATATGATTTACATATGTTAACGATAAACAAATTAGCCCGCGAAAATTGCGTTATGCAACGGTAAACTGACTGCTTCCCAACCCGTGAGAATGTTGGGAAAATCATCTGATTAGATGCTTTAAATTTGTCAGATGATTCTGCTGTTTGTCGAAAAAGTGTTTGATTTTTCAATGATTTTTACTAAACGTCCTGGATTTTATTTGTAATGAAATAGCTCAAATAAACAAAAAGAAATTGCATTTTTAAAACATCGCATAATAAAATAAGGCTGAAATTTCAAACTTTTGATATAAAATAATCCGTCATTTCGAATCGTCTAGAATTATTCCAATTTTTGACTGTGTCTCAGATTGAAAGTGATCAAAAAAATTAAACTTTCAGTGTTGTTCCGGTTTTTTTCTTTATTTTTGCATCTCGATAAATGGTTTATATTAAAAGAAAAAGATTGTTGATTTTAAAAAGTATTATTCATTTTTTAAACCTTGCTTCTTACAAATTCTACCTACTAATTTATATTAATCATAGTATATGCTCACTGAAATAAACAATATGAACACGGCTTGTTTTTTTTTTTTTTTTCAAACTAATTATATAAATTTTTCTGATGGATTATCTTACATAAATCATATAGATGGTTACTGTTTTACAATTCTAAGAATAAATCAACGTGCAAAATTATAACTATGGAAAATCATAGCAGTTTGGGTTTATCGTGCTTACCTTACCGTCAAAAACAAAATGAGATTTTCCTTAGATGAATTTCGTCTAAAATTTAATATAAAGATTGTATAGCCAATTCTGTGCAACAATTGTTATGTTTGCATACATCCAAAAATGGCTTTTTCGTACTTTGAGAAATCTAAAGCTTTGGAGAATTAACCAACTCAGGAGGCCAAGTTATTAATATTTTAGGGCTTACTATACTTCAAAAACGAAAAAAAAGGTGTAATTTTTTTTTCTCTTGCTTTTGAGCAACCTTTATAAAATAGATTTTTTTTGTAAAAGATTACAAACACATTAGTGCTAAATTAATTGCTAATTACTGATAAACTATGAATCCCTTCATAAATAATAAAATATTCAGCAAACACCATTTTAACATATTACCCGGGTAATTAACTTATATTGAATTGTTATAATTACCCGGGTTATATTTGTCATACCCAGTTAACAGGTTAAAGATTTTTATAATCATAAATGATCATACAAAATAAATTTTTATTGTTGAAGTCTTCACAAATATCTTTAATTAAGAATACGATATTGCATATTAAGATTATCTTAAATGCTGTTTCATGTTATTTAATATATTAGGTTGGTGCGTATGAAATGTCGGATTCTCTTTACATGCGGACGTTTGTTTCCCTGTTTTCGTTATACTTTTGTCTTTGGCATAACCTCATTCATAGTCGTATTGTCCATTGCCAGAGACTCATTTCAGCAAAATAGGTTTTCTCGAAGGTCTTCCCTTTTGTTATTTCTTTTGAGTTTATTGCCGATATGAATTCTGCCGACATTCGCGTCATTTTCTTATATGAGTACAAACTTGGTAATAGTGCTGCAAAAGCTGCACGCAACATAAACCAAGCGTTTGGGGAGAATACGGTTAACGATCGGAAAGTGCATCGTTGGTTCGAAAAATTTCGGACTGGCGATTTTTCACTGCAAAATGAGCCGCGCGGAAGACCCAAAACGTCTGTGAAGAATGATGACCTGAAGGCTCTAGTGGAAACGGATCCAGCCGTATCCACGAGGGAACTTGCTATCAGGATGAAAGTTGACCATACAACGATATTGAGACACCTTTCTGAGATTGGCAAGGTTAAGAAGATGGACAAGTGGGTACCGCACGCACTGACAGAGCGAAATAGGCTGGAACGAACTGGAATATGAAGTTTTGCAGCATCCACCATATTCACCGGATCTCTCGCCGACCGATTTTCATTTTTTCAAGCATTTAGAGCTGTTTTTAAGGGGCAAACACTATGAAAATGAAGACAGTCTAAAAAACTCGATATCAGAGTTTATTAATTCTAAAGACCAAAATTTTTTTAAGACAGGCATCTACGCTTTAAAATCTCGTTGGGAGAAGTGTATTGAAGCGAATGGAGCATACTTTGATTGAATAAACAGCTTTTGTAGAAAGATATGCAGTTTTATACAATCACTTAAGAACCCGACATTTCATACGCACCAACCTAATATAACTGATTTTAATGACATGCAGCCCGTATGTGTGGGAATAAATATAATTCGTAGAAAAGAGGCAAGCTTTTATGAGTTGGAAGAAATTACCCTCATTTGTAGAGTAAACGAAGGAATTGCTGTATCTGTAGTTTAAATGAAGCTCTCATTACTGGTTAGCAGATAGAAATACGCAAAGCGTTAAAGTTTGAGATTCACGGGTAAATATCATTTATTTTTAAAGTGCGGATAAATTGTATTTGCTATACATATTATGTTATAGAAATAAGTGTAGATATTCATTTTCCTTTTTTATGAAATTTCGTAATGTTTCACAAACCTCTTAACACTTTCAACGCTACCGACGAGATATCTCGTATATCAGATACTTCCAATAACAGATTTCTGTGGCTAAAATTTGTCTCTTATTCCAGTTTAAATAGAGTGAAGTTTCTAATTTAAATAGAGTGATAATCTGAAGAATATCTTTATTTTTTTCACTTTTTGTATTAAAAAAAATCTTGTCAGCATGTATGTATCTCTCGTCAGTAATTTTAAAAGTGTTAAAAAATATTTGATCACGCCCTTAAAAAACATCTGAATTTCTGCTAATTCACACAAAAATTTATTAAGTTTAAGCGTTCTGATGAAATAGATTATTTCCTTTATAAAGCTTTGCCAAAAAGTAAAGCGACATTTTTAAAAAATCTAGGTCTTTTTATTTTACTTGGTATTTTATAATAATCAATTTCAAATATATATATAATTCAAATTATCTCTATGATTCATGAGATTTAATTAAGGATTCATTTTAAAATTTAATGTGATTTAAATGCGAAAAACTCTAAATGATTCACAATATTAAAATCAAAAAAACTATGAAGATTCACCTTTTTATTTAAAAAAAATGCATTGTTTATTCGAAAATTAATTCAAAAAAGTGATTTGAAATCCACTTTTATTTTTCCTGAAATTTAATGTAAAATTTTTATGCAGTTTATCAATTGAATTTTAACACTCTCTCCTTTTGGGTAAAAAAACGAGGTTTTGAAAAGATTTATTTTTGTTAGAACGTTACGTAAAATTGAAAGATTTGTATGCAGTTTATCAATTGAATTCTAACACTCTCTCCTTTTGGGTAAAAAAAACGAGGTTTTGAAAAGATTTATTTTCATTAGAACGTTAAATAAAATTTAGAGATTGTCTTGTCTGCATATCAAGAAGATCTGTATATCAAGATTGTTATCATCAGTATTCTCAACTTTTTTATTTTAAAAAAATGTATGATTATTCGACGAGTAAAAACAAAAAAAAAATTAATTTAAAAAATCGCCTTTATTTTTTTCTGAAATTTATTATAAAATTTGTATGCAGTTTGGTAATTGAATTCTAATACACACTCTGTGGTTTTGTAAAAAAACAAGGTTTCGAAAAAGATTTATTTTTATTAGAACGTTGCATAAAATTTCAAGATTGTTATCTGCATTGTTATTTATAGCTGTATTATCAACTTTTCTTGTTTTTAGAAAAATACATGGTTATTCGACGAGTAAAGCAAGAATAATTAATTTAAAGGTCGCCCTTTTTTTTTTTTTTTTTTTTTGAAATGTAACATCTTAATACTGTTTATTAATTGGATTCTAACTCTTTTTCTCTCCAGTTTTGGAAAAAATGAAGTTTTGAAAAGGATTATTTTCATTAGAATGTTGTATGAAATTGCAAGATGATTATTTGTATATCAAGATCGCTTTATGCATTGTTATTAATATCGGTATTATCAACTTTTTTTACTGTTGAAAAATGTATGGTTATTCGGCAAGTAAAACAAAAATAATTAATTTAAAATCCGCCTTTTTTTCTCAAATTTAATGTAAAATTTTTCTTCAATTTATTCATTGAATTCTTATAGCACTCTCTTTTAGCCTCTGTTTTGGGGGAAAAAACGAGGTTTTGAAAAGACTTATTTTCATAAGATTATCTGTAAATCAAGATTGTTATCTGTATATCAAGATTGTTATTTGTATTGTTATTTATATCAGTATTATCAAATTTCTTTATTTTAGGAAAATGCGTGGTTATTCAATAAGTAAAACAAAAAAAAAACATTCGCCTTTATTTTTTTTAAATTTTAATGTAAAATTTTTATACTATTTTATTAATTGAATTCTATTACACTCTCTGCTTTTGGGAAAAAAATGAGGTTTTGAAAAGATTTACTTTCATTAAAATGTTGCATAAAATGACAAGACTGTTATCTTTATTGTTATTTATATCGGTATTATCAACTTTATTTTAGAAAAATGTGCGGTTATTCGACAATTAAAACAAATATAATCAATTCAAAAGTCGCATTTCTTTTTTCTGAAATTTAGTGTAAAATTTTTATGCAGTTAATAAAATGAATTTTAACACACTCTTTCTGATTTTGGGAAAAACTAGGTTTTGAAAAGATTTATTTTCATTAGAACGTTGTATAAAATTACAATATTTCTATCTGCATTAAAAAAAATCAACCAATAAGCGAATTACCCGAGTCTTATATAACGTACAGAAAACTCTAATTAATCACACTCAGACACCCACGAATATTTATGTAATGAACATGACCAGAATGAACTTAGACCCATCATCCTTTTTTTCAAAATGGAAGATTTGTATACTCTCCTCGTACAATATCCGGAATCTTCTATGCGTTTAACTAAAATAAATTCAGGATGTTTCTTAACTCACGGGAATATTTTTAATCTGGCATGTTTCATGGCTGACAAGAAAATATTTTAAGGTGTATTATTTCATTCCATCGCAAATAACAACACGATTCTCCAAGCAGTTTTTATATGTTAATTGAAATATTTTAATTTATGAAAAATGATCCTTCTGATTCAACGTTAGTTCTTTCAAAAAAATTTGTAACATTCGGATCTCAAGAATCATGGAGATCATGAGTATCATACTGATTTTTTGGCGCATGTTTACGTCTTGTTTTCAGTTAATATGAGAACTCCGTAGAGAAAAGGAATTCCTAAACGATTTCTATGCATTCTTATAACGTTATCACAAACTTTTATCTAACTGGACAATTTCCATGTTTGTGAAGATAAAATTTCGTGACTAATTTTCGATTGCTTTTCGGTTTTCAGATTATTTTACAGAACTATTTTTCAGTTCCTATTATTAGTTCACACTCTCCCTCTCTCTATATGCTTATTTATAAATTTTCTTCAAATTTATTTTCTTATCGTTAATAAAATATTTTATACTCATCCACTCAAGTTCAAATACATTTTTTTTAAATATGTAGTGAATGGCACTCGCTGTTAATATAGTTTTTTAGAAAAATATCAATTCATTAATTAAATTTAATTAATGTTTAATACTTTAAATTGAGTTTTAGAAGTTTGTAACGAAAATTGAAATCAACTGGTAGTAACTCAATGGGTAAAATGCAAGAATTTCAGTATTTTTCACGTGAAGATGAAGAATCCGAATTCTATCCTTGCAAAAATCAATAATTTTTGATACTTAATAATTTTTTGATAATTATTTAATAAAAAGTAAATAATATAAAAATTTTCTTTGTTGACCCAAGTAGGAATTGAATTTTTAAAAATTCTTATATTACTTGCTCTTTAATTATATTAACAATTTCTTGATCATATCCTACTAAGACTTGAAAAACCATCATTGCTATTCCTTGCCAACCTCAAAACTCCTGCTGACACACAAAAAAAAAATGGCGAAAACAACAACAAAAAATAGTGTTTATCATCATGATATTATATCCTCGCAACAATCATCGAATGCATTTCTTTGACAGGTATGTAATTGGTTCATTCAAAAACTAATTACAATCAGATAATGAAAAACTGGGTGTTAATACGAAGCAATGGAAATAAACCTGTTTATCTAAATTAGATTGCTAAATCTGACTCCAAATAATTGGAATTTGACAACTAGAAGAGTTCATTACAAATGATTATAGATTTTGTTCTTTTAATAAGAATATTTTTAATAATGACGAATTTCTACCTTCAACTGTTACTGCCAAATCAAAGATTCATCCATTGTAATAAATAGATGTCAACACCAAGTAATAAAAGTAAATCTGTTACCCTATACGATGTGAATAAATTGGGTTACTAAATCTGACAAAATAATTGGAATTTGGTCATTGAAAAGGTTCATTACTATAATTGAACATTAAATAAGAATATTTTTACTAGTGACGACTTTCCACATTTATCTGTGACTGACAAGTCGAAGATTCAACATTCGTCCATTCGAATTTACAATGATTCATCCATTGTAGATTTTAAAACATGCTTCTGTTCCAAAAAAATAATATTCTCTTTTTCCAACTTATAAAGCTCAGTAAATATTTTTATCATTCATTAAGTTGTATTACATGATGAATATATTTTAAAAAGAATAAACGTTTTAAAAACTGCAAATCTTATATATAACTTGTTTTTATGTATTAAAGTCTGCGATTTAATCAAAAATAACTCTTATCATTTCATATAATTAAACTTCATTTCCTCAATTATGCTTGTTTTTATAACACATGTAGGTCAAATATGCAGCATTCCTTAATTAAAGGTTACAGCACTATATTCATAAAGTTTTTTTTAATAAAGTTAAAATGGAAAATTTTAGTTTCTTAAATATGTAACGAACCCAAAGCTAAGCAGAATTAAGATTTCACAAGCAACGTAATTGTAAACTTGTATGCCAAGCCATAAAAGATTAATACTAAAAATCATTCAAAGATACAACTTTCTCTTCTATATGTACAAAATTTTGCACACAATTTTGGCATGTACAGTAAAGATCTCTGTACAATTTTGAACCAAATCCGTCCAAGTATTGACCTATATTGATTTATATATTTGCAAGCGTATAAATGTGAAAATTCAAAAACATAATGATTTAGATAAATGACACTTGATATATGATCTTGTAAATAAAATTGTAATTCCTTGACATAGTATGATTTTAATCCATAAAAAATAGGCTTACAAAATACATTCTTGATTTTCTTTTCTATACTATGAAAGACAAAACTCTCGTCCTAAAAATAAAAATCCGAAATTTCCTGTCGTTAATAACCGTGTTCAAGATGCCTAAGATGCCTATTCAAGATTTATGTAGGGGGAAAGGTATAATACCTTTCTGAGAGAGTATGTCTGAAACTTTCGGAGGGCTATTTCCGTTGATTTTGTTATAGATATTCTGAAAATAAATATAAAAATATGTTCCCAAACTAAAAGTCAATAATTAGTCTAGCGTCGATAAAGGTCGTCAGAAATCGATGGTAGATTTCAAAGAAATCAATGGCGTCGGAGGTTCTCAGAAATGTATCTAAAGGTATTCAAAATCAACAAGTTTTTCATTAAATTTGATCATATGGTAGTTGTTAATACATATTTAACGGCAGAATTAACTGATGCATGGTAATAGATATTTGACAAACATCGTTGCTTATACCATCGAGCATCAAATGTCATGTACTTAAACTTTTCCTTTAAAGTTAAATGATAATAGTCTTAAAATGATATTGATCTTAAATGATGGCCCTAATGGTCTTAAATGATGATGGTCCTTTAAAGTTAAATGATAAAATAAAATGATAACGGCCTTCAGAAATCAATATTGTCAGAGGTTCTCAGAAATGTATCTGAAGGTATTCAAAATCAACAAGTTTTTCAGTAAATTTGATCATATGGTAGTTGTTAATACATATTTAACAGCAGAATAAACTGATGCATGGTATGACATTTGATGCATCGAGCATTAAATATCATGTAGTTAAACTTTTTCTTCAAAGTTATGTTTTTTCTCCTTGTAAATTGAATTTCCAAATTGATTACATGATACAATTGATGCATGCCATGCGATCATATATTTGATTAAGCTTAACTAGTTTAATGAACCTGAATTGATGCATAAAATTTAACTTCTGTTAACCTCTCATATGAAATTGCGCCTTTCGCATACACACATTTACACTACAAATATGTAATAAAATATAAATATTATTGATCTGAGATATCTCAGTCTGGGAAAGAATAAGCTATGTATGATTTTACAGCATTTAAAAATGAATAAATAATTAAATTGAATACATAGCATCAAGCCTGAGGAAATAAACAAATCCCTGAAGAATGTATTGAAACAAGATTGTTCAATATTGTAATAAATAACTCTCTACTATCAAAGAATGTTTGAATTGAAGAAATAAGATCCCCACACAAAGTATCAGTAGCAGAAGCAGTAGAAGGTCTTCATAAATCGATGATATATTTGACGTCGAAGTTTTTTCTCAGAAATGGACCGAGAGGTATTCGAAAACAACAATTTAATACATTTTACTAAAAAGTGTATTTGCCAAACGTGTACAATTTTAAGAAAGTTGAATTATGGAACTCATAAATTGATAAGGTAATTTTGAAATCACATGGGAAAGTCACAACATCGATACATTTAATTAAAAAGAGATTTTAAAACTTTTTGTAAGTATGCTAAACAGTAATTTGGTTTTAATTAGTTTCGATTTTTAATCTAAAGTGAAATGTTTTTCTCAAACTTACTACCAGATGTCACTACTAATACAGAATCAGTATTTAATTTAATTAAAGATTAAATAATAAGTGAAGTGGGCAAAAATTAAATTCCAAAATTCGACCTTTACAAGCATGAAACGAGTAGAGTTAAAATGTTTTAAAAGTTGCAATTTTAGCTCAAAGCTTGTTTGAAATGCTCTTTTGTGTATTCTAATGCAAAATTTATGATACTCTTATTGCTTCTTTAAAATTGCATAGATTATTCTGATAAAAAATATACACTGTTTTTATCCTTTATATTGTGTATATCCTTAAAATTAAGATATTATATTATAACTTCAAACATAATACTTATTTAGAACAAAAATCATGGTCAGTGCTTCATTCATCTCAAATGTAAGGGCATTCATTCCAAAATAACCCAACGAGATTATTTTCTTCTTGACAATCCTTCCACTGGTGTTTTGTGAAAGTTCGGAGAGACAGTTCAGATATCGTCTTGGTCATCTAAATGCCGTTCAAGTTGAGATCCATCCCAAAAATGCTCTAGAGTTGCTTTGAAAACAGGACATTAATATAACTGAATTGAACTGAATTGCTGTCGATAACCTTGTGTACTAATACAATATAGCTTCTTAGAGCAGTAAAGAATATAAGTATGGATATTGGATTTTCAATTCCTACAGTTAGTTCACACTCTCTTTATGTATATATAATCTTGGTCAAATTTTCAATTCTTAATTAAATACTTTTTATTCACCCACTCAACTTCCAAATGCGTTTTCTTAAATTTGTAGTGGATGACACTCGTTACAATTTTAAACAGTTAATACAGTTTTTTCTTTCAAATATTAGTTAAATTTTTCCCTTAATTTCTATTTGATCGCCAAAACAGTCGCCAAATGGTCTCCATGTTTGTCGTCAAACTTTGAGATAACTGACCCGACACCCGTTCATAAATAAGATATATATAAATAATATAAGAAAATAAGTAGGAATTGAATTAAAAACATTTTTATATTACTTGTTTGATGCCAAATGAATTTGAAAATTCGATACACATCTTCATCACTGGTGACAAACCACCTTCGAATTTTATTCATTCTGAATCTTTGCACCTACGAGATATTGCGTACGAATGCAAACAGGCAATCATCTCTCAGACTGATATGGTTTAATAATCAATACATTCAGAATAACTGTAATTAACAATACATACATGAAAAGGTAATAATAAATCTATATACTTAATTTCATCTATTTAGCTAAACGTGTGTTTGTGAGTTGTATTGCTTCTATGGCCATGAGTTGATGATTAGACAGGGTTCCCACTAAGGGATTTCATCCAGAATTTGACAGGAATATCCAAATTTATTAAAAGGGTCGTATGTAAAATTTTCAGATGTATGTAAAATGTAAATTTTGAATCTTAAATTTGATACAAATACAGTTTTTTAAATATGCTAAATTTCATTTCTCCAAATTTTTGTATTTTTGAATCGTCACACAAACTTTCCACAAACATATTTAATCTAGAATTAAATGCAAATATAAAATTTTGATGGAAAGTTCAATTATTAAATTTCATCCATCAAGCCTATTAGTTTTTGAGTTACGTTCATAGACCAACATAATACCAAAATGATTTGATTCAGTTCTAAAGGCGATCTCTGGATTCCTCACATTCTCTGGATCAATTAGTTTGACAATTATAATATTTTTCCTCTTTATAAACGCGAAAAAATAAAAATCTTTGCACAAAAAACGGAATAGTTTAATCGATTATATAGAATAAATACTTTACATAGCAGAAGTTTCACTTTCTTTAAAGGAAATGTCTGTCTACTTACCGCTAAGTATATATATAATGATAAAAAAAAAAGAATTCTAAATGGCCATCAGAAAAAAATACTTATTTTTAACAGCTCTTCCCTTACCTATTTATCCAATCAAAATCTTATTTTTTCCTTTCATTTTTTACTTTCCCAATTTGTTTTGATTTTTTTTCAACTCATTTTTTTTTCTACAACTTTTTCGTATCACAGTTGTACGTGGATGACAAATGGAGGTTGTCACTTGGCGTGTGGCTTATTCGGAGTCGGGGGGAGGGGAAGTCGGCTAGTAGACTTGAAAAATTGACGAACTCGGTCACGTGAATTGATGACGGGAATAGACAAGCCTTCACAGCAGAATGGGAAATAAATTACTAGAAAACGAAGTGTTGATTTTGATTCTACCAGTAGTCTCCGTGGGTTGTTTTTTTTTTTTATGAATAGATTGATTGAAGAATCGTAAATGATTCATCAAAAGATGATCCTTTAAAAGAAATTCTCAGCTCGAAAAAGTTACACCTACTAGGAAGCTCAGTTTTGGAACATCATTAGCAATGTTGAGGTTCCAATGGCGACGTAACTTTAAGAATTTATTGATTTTCCGCTTTGTGGGAATTAGTTTTGAGCTTGTCGAAGTGTTGATTTTGATTCTTCAAGTAGCCTCCATGTTTTTTTTTATGAATAGATTGAAGAATCGTAAATGATTCATCAAAAGATGATCCTTTTATAGGAATTCTCAACTCGAAAAAGGTACACCAACTAGGAAGTTCAGTTTTGGTACATCATAAGCATTGATGAGGTTCCAACGGTGACGGAACTTTTTTATGATTTAAAGAATTTATTGATTTCCCGCTTTGAGGAAGTTAGTTTTAAGCTTGTCTTTGGCGTTACTGCTACATCAGTGATGTTACAGAGTCTTAATAATTGCTACACACCCCGCTAGAGGGCGTTATAAGTGAGAGGTAGGACAATATGCTTATGTAACAAGCAATATGAGATAATTTTGAATGTCAATGAATGAGGACTATTTTTCGAATAATGAAAAATGTATTGCTGCTCATTTTATTTGACTTTTTATTTTCACGCCTACGAAATATAAAAAGGAAGTATTGCAATAATAAGAAATAAAGATGCGTCAAAATCTGAAGCTCGATTTTTTATCTCCGCTTTTCAAACTTCCTTTTTTCCAACAACCATACTTTTGCAGTAACGTCTGTATCTATGAAGGTAATAACTTATAAACATTTCAGTCTAGATGGATGAAAATTAGTATCAAATTTCGGATGAATATTTTAGATTTGAAATATTCATCCATGTTAAAGTTTGAATCGTACCCGTCAAAGGATTGGTTGTCTGTCGGTCTGTACACATGCAAACGCGATAATTCTGCGGTGATAAGTTTATAAGCCACATAAGAACTTCCAGGCCGGAGTATACACTTTTGTCTGGGAGTTATGTCACGCGGCTACGGACGCAATGGTCCCGAATTCGAACCTCAAAAATGCATATTGGTGACCCGGACAAGTTCATAAGCCACATAAGAACTTCCAGGCCGGAGTGTACCCTTTTGATTTAGGTGTTATATCACTTGGCTATGGATCCAAAGGTCCAGAGATCGAACCTCACGAAAGCACATTGGTGACCCTGGTTCTGAACCAACAAACGCATCCTTCGTGGCGTCATCTACCGGTAGTAAAAGTCGCCATAACAAGCGTTCGTCGCCTGCCATAACGCTAGGCACAATTAAAAAACGTTCACCGCCCGCCAAAAAACACTTGGCACAATAACATCGTTCGTCTCACATACAACTCACTGGCGGGGGAGTAATGTGGTGTTAAGTTCATAAAGCACAAAAGAACTTCCTGGCCGGAGTGTAAACTTTTGTCTAGAAGTTACGTCACGTGGTTACGAACCCAATGGTCTCGAATTCGAATCATCTCAAAAATGCACAGCTCGAAGCACAGAGACTCTGTAATATACCAGAGCCTGATTGAGGGAGGAGCATATAGGGGACAGTTGCTCCGGACCCTCAAATCAGAGGGAGGCCCCCAAATCGTAGAGAAAGTTTATTTTACTTTACATTTACGAAATAAAATGGACAAAACGATATTTAATCTGACCATTGGAGTGGAGTGGGACTTTATAGCTATTTTAGGTTCTAGTCAATTTTCTTCTTATATATTTATGATGAGGTGAAAAAAGACTCCATAAAGTTCGGTTCTTCATTACTGAAGTGAAGCAGAGGGGTGGGCCAATAAAAGTTTTTGGCCTAGCCCCCAATTAAGCTAAGTCGGCCTTGTACGATGCCCAAAACACTCATGAGCGGGACATTGAAAGTAAAATTCTGAGCTCTCATGGCCTTCACGGTTTTACCCAAAGTTTGTAGTTTTTTAAGGAGGGTATAAGAACTTTATTAGGTAGTATGCGAGAAAGTTTCTGACAAATCACTCCAGCAGATCATTAATTTTATGAAATTAGGTTAAGGCATGACATATGACGTGCATAAAAAATATAAATAGAAGGAGAAAGTTAACTGTTATTTCCTTTGCTTGTGCTCTAATAATCATTATTCAAAAATTGATATATTAATGTGCGCGTTAGCAACCATTAGATGGCAATGGAAGGATTGGCACCTAGAAATTTCTTGCTAGCGGAACAGAAATGAGGGTTACTTTTCTCTTAAAATCTGTAGCGAAGAAATGTACCCCTATATATTAGACCTAAATCAGACTTTTATTATAAGTACTCGGGTCGCTTTGACTTTCATATTATTCCAATCTCCATATATCATCAACGATTCCCTAGCGTATGAAGTTTTTGTTTTATGCACATTTCCATAAGGGATTAGAAAGCACCTGAAAATATACTTTCATATTATTCTAATCTCCATATATCACCAACGATTCCCTAGCGTATGAAATTTTTGTTTTATGCACATTTCCATGAGGGATTAGAAAGCACCTGAAAATATTAAATGGAATTTTTAATTTTCTGTAATGCAAATAATTGAAATTTAAAGCATTAAATATTAAAAGGCCTTTTATCGAATATCGTAAGCCTTTATTTTTTAATTTTTTTAAAGCTCAGCATATAAATTTTGAAATCAATTAAAATTTTATTTACCTTTTCCTTAATGGGATTATATTAATTTTCTATCAGAATATATTTTCCATCATCGTAAAGAGTGGTAACACTTAAACCATTAAGATGTTAGTGCTTCCTCTGAACTAATCTATCTGTATTATAGTAAGCCAGTTGATAATTTTTCTGTATCATTTCTTTTGTAATAACTCTGCTAATTCTTAAAAGATGGCTAAGGAATGCCAGAGTTCGGAAGAAATAGAGGTCAACTGCTATTCTCTTTAAGCCACTTGAAACAAAAAGTCACAGCTATTTTTTTCCAATGAATAGAAACGGGAAAAGTACTTTAATTGCTTCTATACCACAATCCCATTATAAAGTCAATGATTTTTGCCAATGACTAGAAATAGAAAAAGTTCCTTAATTGCTTCTATGTCACAATCCCATTATAAAGTCAATAATTTTTGCCAATGAATACCAAAGAAGCATCTTAACTGTTTCTATGTCATAATTCCATTATAATGTCAGTCATTTCAGGCTTTTCCGTCTTTTCTTCCATTTTCAATTAAAATTTTCATTCTTCATCATTATCCTTATATCAGAACAACAGTGACTCTACCAATGTTTCTTGGTTAAAGGTCCACATGTTAAATCTTCAGTGTTTTTTAAATCCATCGGATTTTATAGCTAAACTTGAACTAATTATGGGGGCTTTTCGTTATGGCTTTTGCATTTTATTATAACTTGATCAATGATTATTTGCGTCATTTTACTAGAAATTATTTTTCTGCTTAGCTTCGGTTTAGAGTAAAACACTTGTTTGGCGCTTTAAGATCTACATGCTCGTTCTTGTACCACAAAACTCCAAGCCAAACCTGATGGCCAGGCCTTAATAAGAGCATTTTCACTTTAGTTTTGGCGCAACCTCGCAACTCATCACAAAGCCATTTAAAGCATTCTTCTCATTTTGGTATAAACTTAAAAATTTTTTATAATATTTAATTTTGTATTAAGTAGTGAACGCAAGCTCTGTACTAGATTAATCAAACTTGCTAAATACATTAATAATAGTTTGGGGTGGACCAAAGTTTATCTTGATCCCCCTCCCACTGTTTCATACCAAAATAAATTAAGAACAATCCCCTCTTCATGCAAAATCTGAAACTTTTTACTTTTTATTGATGTACATATGCCACAAAAATAACAGAAACATTTGGAATCCTCATCCTCATGAAATCCTCATCTCTCAATCGCAGTACTATTGAAAGTTAGGAATTTCTTGCACGTATTCAACTCTGAACTGAGGATGACATTGAACATAGATGAGGAAGTAGAAAAAAATGGCAGGAAGTTGGTTGATAAAGGTGGGAGAAAAGGGCATACATCAATGGATTTGATCCTGTTTGAACCTGGTTTCTTTGACTGTACCATTGGTCATAATAATTGACCAGTTCAGAAAGAAATGCTAATAACTTTCTTATTTTTCGAATAGAATTTATGTTCAGAAAATTACTATTTAAAATGTATAAATATTTTAATGAGTTTATTTATATTCTATTACGTTTCTCTTACATATTCTAAATCCTTGCACATTTGACATGTGATTCGCGATAAAACTGCACTTGATAGCATTTTTCAATTATTTTTTCTATTAATCATCATACGAAAAAACCTTTAGAAAATATTAATTAGTTATAAGACAGTTTTTCCATCGCAATCCTGTAGCGAATTATTATCAATTAAATTATGGTTTCATGCCAGGGACGCCATCTTATGAAGAGTTTCAGAAATAGCTGCTCTCAAGATTGAAAAGTAGAAAAATTCAAATAAAATTTCCGTTGTTTAAATAATGCATGAAGAACTGGATAGGACAAAATGTTCGTTCTGTCTCATTTGGATCAGTGTCTAGGGTAACTGATTAAAGAAAAGAAGAAGCTTTTAAATGAAACAGTAAACTTATTTACAGTAAAGAAAATTTAAAAAAGACATTAACAATTAAGACAGGACAGGTTATTAACATTAGAGTTAGAATATTTAGATGGCACCAATGATGAAGCCTAACTACAGGGTGATCAGTAAATAAGCCCAGATTTCAAAATTAAATATCTCTACAAAAAATATCGATAGAATTATGCAGTAAACTGTACGTTTATTAGCAAAACTGTAAAAATAGTGTACAAAAGTCAGAAAATTTAGTTACAAAAATCGCTAAGAGATGGCGCTCTGCCCTGAAAACTCTTTTTCTGAGAGGAGTCTTAAAAAAAGCAATAAAGTGATACGGTTTTTTCCAATCAAAATACAATTTTTTCGAAACAATGAGGAGGCGTAATCGAGCAATGAAATTTGACATCACCCCTTGCAATGTCTAAATGGAAATGGAATCACATGCAACACCGATCAACCATCCAAGCTCATCTAGAATGACGGGATTGTTTCTATAGACAGTGTCTTTCCATGCTCCCCTCAGAAAGAAGTCACAAGGAGTCAGATCGGGAGTCATTTTTCATTCACACTGAAAGTGTCTATGGGCATTGTGATTAGAGCGCCATCTGTTACAGATTTTCGTAACTAAATTTTCTAAACTTTTGTACAGCATTTTTACAGTTTTGCTAATAAACGTACAGTTTACCGCAAAATTCTATCGATCTTTGTTGTAGAGATATTTAATTTTGAAATCAGAGCTTATCCGCTGATCACCCTGTAAATGAACCACAGCAAAACTATGTGTTAACGTGTGTTAATTATTCATGATACCGAAACAAAGGGCCCTATATATATCTCTCTATGTTCTTTGAGCGAATGCCAATAGCTCGCTTTTTCATGTGATTTAAATTTTGAACCCACGGTGATTAATAGAATCCATGGTGCCATCTATTACAGAATAACAAAACTAAATGTGGAATGGTAATGCTCACTAATCTTTACATACATTAACTCATAGCTGCAACTATGGATTTTGGAAATTTACGTTTTCCATTCGGGACTTAAAATCAATTTGGTAAGTCAGACAATTTATTTCTATATACGTCAGCCAGTACTGTGTTTAGCAGAGAATGAGTATTCTGTCCTTTGTCTCTTTACAACAAGTAAACAAATTAAAAATTCTCCTGTAAGATGAACGGAACAGAATTTTCATATTTGTAACATTATATTTTTGGTTTTTATATTATAATGAAATATTGTACATATATATGTGTTGTCTAACTAAATCTTCCAAAAAAAATTAAACTCTTCAAGTAGCGGGGATTTAGTGGCGAGGTGTCTAGGTGTCTTTTAATATTTATGGGTTCAGTTTGAATCTAAGATTTTTTTAAAAAATACAAAGGATGAAGAGACTTATTAAAAATAAAAGATTTTATTTACAGTTAAAGAGGAAATTTTACAGTGGGAATATTTACAGGAAAAATAGGAAATTCATGAAAACATAAAAAGAAAGAGAATGTTTAAAGTTACATTAAAGAAAGAGAAAGTTTGATAATTTTTTCTAGAAGGACGTTAGAAATCTAAAAGTAAAATATCGGACTGAAACATCTTACCGCGTAATTAGTGAGCGAGGATGCGCTAAAACCGTCTTCATTGAAAGACGGTTAGTAAGGCCTCTGCTGAATATTAATTGTGTCGGCGACAGACGGCTCTTATCTGGAATGTTGTATTAACTAAAATTATTGTCCTCAGGGATATTATCTAACCTTTTACAATTCTCGCTAAAGAACAAATAATGGCAAAGCAAAATATTTCCATGGGATATCCTACATATATGTAATTTAGAGGTTATGTAATGTATGTCACATGCTTAGTCTTTATGTTTTTGTATTGAAATTCACCATTTTATAACTGTACACTTTAAAAAAAATACCAAATATTTTCAGAACTTGATTAGAATATAATTAGACTGTTACACAACAATAACACAGTAATTAAATTTATTGCTTTGATATAAGTTATCCAACAAAACATTTCAAAAAAAGTCGGTGCTTAATGGATTAATAAAAGTGTATTTTAAAAACCCGATTTTAAATAAATTTATCTCGGTTTAAAAACTAGTTTTCAAATCTAATAAATTTATTAAATGTATATTTTTTTGAAAAAAAAAATCCTTGTTGTATCGGAATTTTGTACATCATCACCTAGATATTGTGAAAATTATAGATCTGAATTGGCAAAGTATTCATCTTAATGTCAGTAGTCATATTCATGCAGAATGTGCAATAAAATCATAAACTTTACATTAGGTTTACTGAATTTTTTATTAATCACTGTTTTGGACCATAAAATAAGCAAGAAAATTAAGTTAATTTCTTTACAATATTTCTCGTCAGTCCCAAAAGAAAATTACCATAAGAAGTATGACCCACACTTGCTAAAACAAAACCTGAGAAAAATCTTAATGGTGGCATTCACTGTTTCAAACTTTAAACAAATGAGATAATTATGTAAATGTTTTTTTACGGTATTTCACCGAAATTAAGAAAAACAACACATTTGACTCGAACGTGAGAAAAGTTTTGATGGTTTAATAAGGCTTGAAAGGAAGCACTGCACGACAATGAATAGATTTTTCCTTTTTGTTCCAGAAATGAAAATTTTGGAACAAAAATAAATAAGAATAAATGGAGTTTGGATGCTTATTAAATTATTC
>JAPMOQ010017091.1:157663-173427 GCA_026543055.1 Argiope trifasciata | reverse complement strand
AAAAAAAAAAGATTTTTAAAGAGTAAATTCTTTTTTATATAAATATTTTCTTAAAATTGTTTGTGATAATTAAATTGAAACGATTGTATTGTAAAATCCTATTAAAATGTCTATGAAACACAATGATGAACAACACAGTCTACAATGGAAAAAAACTGCATGTCGATTTTATCCATACTGTCGTAAGATAGCTTATTTTCCAGATTTTAAATCATTATTGTAGCGCCATCAATAGTTCTTAAAAAGTAAGTATGTCCTATGAAAAAGTTTGATACTATTATCTCTTCGTGATACACCATTTTTAAATGAAAAAAAAAAACATTTTATGAAAGTCTCCGTCTTTTTAATCCTTTATATGAGGATTGCTTTTTATTCCTTCACATTTGTCTAAATCACCAAAAACGATTTTGTGATTTTGTGGCAAACCATGCTACTTATCCTTTCTTGTAGAAATCCCATATAAAAATGTTGTAACTAATAAAAACCGTAGTTTGAATCATTCATTGTTCATCGATTAAGAAAGTTACAGTCACGATGTGACCTGGACTGGTTAGAATTACATTCATCTAAGTCAGTGAAATCCAAAAAAGAATTAGTCTAATCTTATAGAAGATTGAGCCCAAACCTGAATAATCGGAGGTTGCCAAGTCAATACGTATCTCGCAGTATCTTCCTTACATGCATTATATGTTTTTTTGTTATGTGAAAGGTAAAAGGATTAAAGTATCCAATTACGTTAGAAGCACTAGCTATCGACCACATTGGCGATTTTTTTTTCTGTAGTTCAGACTTTCCTCCTTCCAAAACAGTTTATTTTTTCTATGAAAAGGAAGGCCTGGCCTATCACCCAGGGTCACATATTTTTCAGCTGAAGTTTGTTTTTAATTTCAATTTTCTCTGATGATGATAATGATGATATTGTGTCCGTGTTTCCACGGAAAGGAGGTGCAGTAGCTTCTGAGGGTAAGGACCCCTGAGTACCCAGATGGCAGAAGTCTGACTTCTAGCTTCTATGAAGATGACACACGACCCCGTTTTACAGGGGGGGGCACATTCACATTACTCACAGATAGAACACGCAGAATAACAACCATGCCCGAACCGGGACTCCACTTAACAACAATACTTTGCATCTCCAGATAACTACAATACTTTGCATCTCAACATTTTTCTTAGATTTTGTCTCATTTCATTCACCATTATATTCTATAACTTGTGTGCAAAGAAAAATAGGATTGCTGCTTTACAATTTTGAGTAGAATTTTTAGCCGTTTTGGTTAAATTTCATTAAAATTTACTACACATTTTCCGATTTCTCAAAATATATTTTCAAATAATTTTGTAGTATATAGAATTTTGTATTATAATTGACAATATATCTAAAAATCATAGCTTTTAATAGTTTTTAAAGAATCCAATTTTTCAAAAATTTTCCTTTGAACGTAGTCGCATACCTTACATTAAGGAAAATGAAAGAAATTTTTTGCATTAAGTTAAGGAATACTAGTAAATTCCACTGTGTGTTTCAAATACCACCAAATCTGTACAACTTATTCGGAAAAAAACAAAGCTTCGCTTTAACGGGAATACCATAAAGGTAAAGTTCTTTAACTTCCGAAAACACTTAAAAAAACCAGTCCTTCAAACACATTATTACGATAGAAAAAAATCGGTAATGCGAGTTTACTTCAAAAAAATTTTACAAAGGATCATAGGGACAACAAGACAAGGAGCATAAATTCTGTCTATTACAGCTACAAACAAAATAAAAGCATCAATAGATCAAACGCTATCAATCGAAGATGTTCCAATTACTTAATAGGATTTAGATGTATTGCAAGAAGCATGCGTATACTATTGATGGATTTTTACAATAAACTCTTCAACAACTTCTGATCTTCTCTTTATCCATGCTTATTTATTTGGAATCTTCCTATAATTTTTTTATAATTCATAAACACGAAATGTTTCTATTTTTCATACCATTCTACATTTGTGCTGGTATTTTACTTTTGGCACCCGTTTCGTTTCTTTTTACTGGTGTTTAGTTTCGTGCCAATGGCTTTTATTTCTTTTTTAATATAATTATTTTAATATTTATTATTCATTTGTGTTCTTAAGGTAGCCAATATTTGCTTTTTGGGTCTATGCTTTTTTGTGAAAAGCCCTAATCAGACCATATATTTTTCTTTTGCTTATCGGAGCCACATTGACTGATAGTAGGTCTTGCTTCCAAGACTGGATGGCTACAGGTTTTAAACCCTATTATTTTTATTGAAGAGGCGTTATAGCTCAGAATCATCCTTCTCAACTGAGGGTTATTTGAAATTATTAGGTTAATTTCGAATTGAACTTAATTTCCTCAAAAAGAAACATTAATGTAATTAAGGAGAAAAACTAAAGCAAAATTATTCAATACAAATGACTAACTTATTAATAAAAGAGTAATACAAAATATTATTGAATACAAAATGTATGCAGTGTCAAATATACGAATCAAAAAAACATTACTAAAAACCGTAAAAGCTGTTCATCTTGCATAGGCAAATGTAACGAATCCAAACTTTCACAAAATATCTTTGTTGTTGTTTTTAATTAAACAGGAGCTTATAAACGCTTCGGTAATGGTTTTCTTTATTTTATAATCCTTCTGAAATATTTATTTATTAAATTTATGAAATTTGATTTCAATTATCCTTTGGCGGAAACTTGAACTAGCAAATCAATGTTTTTTTTTGTTTCAATTACAGCGAAATATTCCAGAAAGTATCTGTTTTCTTTTTTTCCAGCTGCTATAACAATTTAATTTAAATTAGTTTTATTAATATTAATTTTTAAACTTATCCAAAATTAGTAATTATTTTAAATAATATGCCTATAAAATACTATTTATTTACTGTTAAGTATGCGCATTAAACCATGAGTCTCGAATTTTTATATTTCATTTCTAATATTGTTATGCATTAAAAAAACATCAATTCTTCGAGCAAAGTTCTATCTATTAAAATAAGCCTTTAACTTTTTTCTGTAATATTTCAAATTATTTTGTCTAAAAATTTTTTATTTAAGAATTTCTCATTTGGCAGAATAAGTTAAAAGATGAAAAATTAGAATTTGCAATTAAATTTATATACAAAAATATGTAGAAGACCATTCATAAATATGTAGATGGCCCCTAATGCCAGTGCAATTTACTCATTTTTAGCGAAGACGTTCTTTCAAATCATATGATATTTTACTTTGAACTTAACTTTTACAAATTTCAAGTAATAGCAAAAGTACGGATATTTTTTGACTGACCATATAAATTCATTTAATTTCAGTCCGTATGTTTTCGAGGTTCTTAAAAAATACCATTTTTCTTCTTGAATTTATTAGACCGCTTTTTGAGTTCTATATAATTTCTAACAAACAAAGGATTAAAATTGCGACACTGCAATTTAATTCAGTTCAATTCAAGAAAAAAAGATCGAATAATAAAAAATGAAGCTTTGACAAGCATAGAAATCTGACAAATGTTATAGTTACACTGATGGGAAAAAAAATCCCAACACCAACAAAAAATTATAGTACAGTAATGAAATTTTAGGAATACATTTGTCTAGGTAACATATTTAATTGATTAAAGTTTCAAGATCACATGTAGAGCCATTGGCGAGAAGAGCCATTTCAAATGTGAAATGTTGGTACATTAGTAACCAGTGTAACCGCCATAATTTTGAATGCAAGCATGCAAACGTGCATGCTTTGTGTCTTACAGGTGTCGGATATCAGTTTGTGGGATGGAGTTCTAGGCCTTTTGCACTTGGGCGGTCAAGGCAGGGACGGTTAATGCTGGTTGTGGATGACGCTGGAGTTGTCGTCCAATGATGTCCCATACGTGCTCGATTGGAGAAAGATCTGGTGATCTAACAGGCCAAGGCAACATGTCGACACTCTGTAGAGCATGTTCGGTTACAAGAGCGGTATGAGGGCGAGCTTTATCCTGTTGGAAAACACTCCCTTGAATGCTGTTCATGAATGGCAGCACAACAGGTTGTATCACTAGACTGACGTACAAATTTGCAGTCAGGATGTGTGGGATAACCACGAGAGTGCTCCTGCTGTCATACTAAATTGCTCCCCAAACCATAACTCCAGGAGTAGGCACTGTGTGTCTAGGCTGCAGACAGGCGTTCACCTGGCCTCCTTCTAATAAATAAACGGCTATCACTGCGACCAAGGCAGAACCGGCTTTCATCAGAAAACACAACAGATCTCCACTCCGTCCTCCAATGAGCTCTAGCTTGACATCACTCACGTCGCAAATGGCAGTGGTTTGGAGTCAGTGGAATGAACTGTACAGGGCGTCTGGCTCGGAGCGGTCCTTGAAGTAACCGATTTGTAACAGTTCGTTGTGTCACTGTGGTGCCAACTGCAGCTCGAATTTCAGCTGCAGACGCAGTACGATTAGCCACAGCCATACGCCGAATACGACAGTCTTCCCTCTCAGTAGTACTACGTGGCCGCCCGGAACCTGGTCTTCTTGAGGCAGTACCTTCCCTTGACCACTGCCGCCAATACTCATGCCCAGTGGATACATTCCTGCCAAGTCTTTCAGCAATATCGCGGAAAGAAAACACACCTTCTCGTAGCCCTACAACACGACCTCGTTCAAACTCAGTGAGCTGTTGATAATGACTTCTTCGTCTTCTCAGAGGCATCCTTGACTAACATTAACCCACTACGTCAAATCTCAACTGTAAATAACGATCACGAACCTTACAGCGCTTATTTAAAGCAAACCTCATTTGCATGTTCATAGTGTCGCTACTAGCGCCACACTTACGCGCGTAGCTCGAAATTTGAATCGACGTCATCTTTCAGATCTATAAACACGTCTACCAAATTTCGTTTATCTAGCACAGCTCCTTCCTAGTGTTGGGATTTTTTTTTCCATCAGTGTATTTCAGGAATATAATTGCTTACAGTTATGATAGAAGTAAAAATATTTATTTCTTCATAATTTAAATATTTATGTAGGTAATGATATCTTTTAATCTACTTTAAATGCTAGTTAATTTCCACATTTTTATCTTCAGTTTACCCATATTAACTAGGGTTTGACGGTTTTCCAAACCCGGTTTTAAAAAAACTGGTAATTTAAAGCAAACTTGTCACATTCAAAAACCACTTTTCCGGGAAGCTTGGATTGATTTGGAAAAATTTGAACACTGAAATAAGTTCGAAATTATTATATTCTTCAGAAGAACGAATTCGGAAAAGAAGACAAATAGAATTAACAATTCTTTTACTGCATTTACAAAATCCATAAAACATTTCTAATCCAGTGAAGATATCTAGTGTACTTTCTTTAGCATCAAAAACTGAAATTATTAAGTTTTATGAAAAATATCGTGTAGAATATTTCCAAATTCTTATGAGGAAACCGATTCTGATGAAAAGCAAATCGAAGAAACTACTCATCAGAGTAATACTTTTTAAAAAGAAGCCATGGAAAAACCAATTCATTATTTTCTTGAAGATCCTGAAGAAAAACTTATAAATCCAAAGACAATGAAAAATAAATTTTCATTATTTGAAACAATTATTAAGAGAAAATAAAACAGATTTGCTGTTTGATGCCATTGAAAACTATAAAACCAAGCTCAGTGACTAGTGAATGAGTATTTTCAATTTCAGGTAATGTTGTGGTCGAAATAAGAACAAGACTTAACCACCGTTTAGTCGATATTTTATGTTTTTTGAAATCCTGTTTACTTCTGAGAAATTACAATTAATAAAAAAAATATAAATATTATTCAAAATTTTTAATTTTTCGTTATTTTGCATAAGTAATGCGTATATATAATTTTTAACTATATAGACTTTGATATTAATTTTGTTTGTTATTTTATATAAGTTAAAATAAGAAAAAGATATTTTCTCTATTTTCTTTTTTTAACAAAAATTCGAAAACCGGCTAAAACCGGTTTTTTGGAATTATGGGGTTCAAAAGCCATTTTGTCAAAAAGACTGTTTTTGTATGAACCCTAATATCAACTTCATTCTAAAACGTTTTCTTATTTTCTGATCCAGTTCCACTTAATAAAAAAGTGAAATTGGATCAGGGAATAAGAGAATGAAAATATGGATAAATGAAGATAAAAGTTAGGAAATTAATCAAGATTTAAATTAGATCATGAAATATTATATGCTGAGAGGCGTCCCTCGCCACAAAATTTGTTCACTTACCTCTAATATGAGAGAAACAGTTTAAATTAATTTTTTAATTTCAAGATTCAGATGTTTCTGTGAAGAAAATATCTCACTGACATTCGAACTTCTGTAGATAAAAGACATTTTGTTGTGCAAATAAATTTCAAATTTAAATTATTTAGATTCTTACATTGTAATTAAGTTATAGAGTAAACATCTAGCAGTAATATACTGGAGCAGCTTAGAATGTCTAAATGTTTTATAAAGAGCAACAGAATTCCTCTAAATACAAATTATTACACTCTCAAATGTTGCAGAAGAAGGGAAATCCTCCCAGAAAAGGATGAGAGAATTTATTACTGCTAGATATTTACTCTATAACTTAATTACAATGTTAGAATCTAAATAATTTAAATTTGGAAATAATTCGAAATAATTAAATTTGGAAATAATAAGAAAAAAAATGAAATAATTCAAAATAATTCAATAATTAAATTGGAAATAATTCAGAAATATTTCAACAGCTTAGAATGTCCAGTGTTTTATGATAAGCAACAGAATTCCTCTAAATACAAATTATTAGACTCTAAAATGTTGCAGAAGGAGGGAAATCCTCCCAGACAAAGATGAGAGAATTTCACTTTGAATTATGGGCACAGTATCGTGAAAAAATATCTGGATTTCTCACAAATCATGCCTAAATAATAACTAGAGCATATAAGAACAATACGTGGTAGCATGTCGAAACAATTTAGAATCGCACATATTTAAACAGAAACTACATTAGATTTCTTTAAAATATAAAATAATTTAAATCAAAATGGGCATCAGAGAAACAATACAGGATGTTTTGAATTCTGAGCTCAGAACGTTGTCTAAATTTAGAAGAATCACATGCAATATTATTATTCTCATAATGACAGATCTTAGTGAAACAATGTTCATTAATATTTAAGCAGTATTAATTACGGTAACAATAAATTCTGCATCTTACTTTTGTATCTTTCAAGCAAAGATCATTAATTGTACTTTATTCAGGCATATTATATAAGGCGCAATCTTTTTTTAGATGCGCAGGTGTAATACTGACCTTGAAGAGTATTCTAACTTTATGGATTGTTTTAATCTCGCTCGCCAAATATGCAGATAACTTAAATATTCTGTCCAAGGTCTATGCATCCGGTAATTTGGATATCACATGACCGTAATTCGTGCAGTCACGAGGGAAAAGAATGACTGCTATCCTGTCGGACAATAAAGCAAATCTGTTAGGCTTTATCAGGTTCTAAACTATATCATGTATGTATGCTAAGAAGAATTATGATTCTTTAATTGGTCGATTTGATAAGTTAACTTTGCTATATGTAATATCAATTATTGGAGAAATATTTGAAATTTTACTGCACGATTGTGTTAATTTGAGTATCATGTAAAATAATTCTGAAATTGTAATACTTATCGTAGTTACAGTTTTTTTATTTTCAACCTTCTCATATAAGTAAGATTCTTCGAACAAAACATAGCTATTTTACATATCTTGAATTCCCACACGCCATTTTTATGATAAAATAATACAATATGCTTTTATTTTTCAAAAAAAAACTTTTATTCCTTTAATAATGAAAATTTCTTATGTTACTTCATAATTTGAATTCTTTTTTAGCAAATACGACTTTCATATTTAAGTGTTGCTCTCGAAAAAAATTATCTAATTTGTTTTTAACCTTCTTTCTTATTTAAAGTACACAAAGAAAAAAAATTATTGAGAAAAAAGGTTAAAATTTTAAGGAATTTCCATGTTTTAGATCTCCCAGAGTCCGTAAAAATCATAATTCGAATTATTAACTAACGGCATGTTAATATAATAAATAAAACTTATAAAATAAATAAAAATGATAAAAGATGTATGAAAATTCGTGAATGATCATAACATCAAATTTGAATGTCTTTATCAAATTTTGACCCAAATTCATTAAAGAGAAAATTTTATATGCGTGCGTGTGTGCGATAATTCGGTAATGAAACGAGCGATAGTTCAGAAATAAAAAACAACAATTTAAAAATAAAATATGAAGAATCAGAAATAAAACGAGCTAGAAGAATAACATTTGGATGCGATCATTATATTAAAATAGCTTATCTATACCAAAGGGCGGTTAAATAAAAAAATGCATTAATATATGTCTGTCCGTGTGTACTTAAAGGCAATAACGCAAAACGAACCTATAGCATAATAAATTTGAACGCTAGACAATCAAATTTGTTATGCTACATTTACATTAAAATTGTTGATCTGCATCAAGCTTTGGATTAAATTGGTCAACAGTATTGTTTCAAAAAGCTTATCTGTTATCTTCTCAGAAGAAAGATGCAAAATACAAAATTTATTACTTTGTGGAAGCATCCAAAATATGAAAACGATTATCTTTAAATATTTTAATAAAATTTAAAGATTTCTATTGTATTTCTTTATCCCTAACTATAAAGAAATTCTGTAGAAATCCTTTCTACGTGAAGAAAAAATTTCATGAATTTGAGCAGTTCCAATGTTATAAAATTCTATGTGTAATGTTAGTTTTTGTTTTAAACTTTCATAAACTTCGATCCGCAATCCAAATTTCAAAGTTAAAGCATTAAAACAAAAAATGTTTTATTTGTTTCATTTATTTTTTAATGATTTATTATAAGTACAGATGTTTTAGGATGCATACGAAAGCTCAAACGATAATTCTTTTTAATATCTTTCTGTGTTTGAGGTCTAAAAGTCAAAATCATAACAATAGTAACTTAAGTTTTGAATGTGAGAATTCAAAATTTCCTTTTTTTATTATTATTCACATTGTTGCTTTTAAACAACTATTTTTCATTTTATTTATGCATAGTCCTTCCGTGCTATTGTTTACTGTATTTTTAGTGCCTATCTTTCACTTTTCGAAAATATTCTCACAGCTGTGCGTCATAATTGATTCAGAACAGATGCAAAATAGCATGACGCATTTGCAAGGTGCAGTATTAATGTAATCTTTTGCAAATGAACTCTCCTTTAAAAAAAACTCACTTTACTAAGTAGATGTAGATTTTCAAGTTTGAGAAGTCACGAGGTTTTCTTCACATGACTTTGGGTAATTCTTGTTTTTGTCGAGGGCTTTGGTTTAAAGTCCTGTTATATAAATTAGCTCGCCGTGGTACGATTCTATGACGCAACCGTTTTTCCTCTACCTTTTTTACATAAGACGCGATCACTCCACTAGTAGTATATTTATCTCGCTCTAGGTCACACACAGGACTTATTCTTTTTCGTATTTATTATTATTATCAATTGTTTTATCCTCATTATCAAACTGGAATAGTGATTATCAATAATGAGAAGTATCGATAAAAAAAATGCCTAGTTTTTATTCGTTTCTTGGGAAAAGAAGATGAAAGTCATTAAATTCGTCATGCCGAAGTAAATTGTCGTTAAATATTGAATTACTAGGTTTTTTTAATGATGGTTTTATATTTATATAATATTACAATGAGTGGGAAGGGTTATTTCTATTTTCATATTCTTACAATCCTAAATCATAATTGGTTCTGAGTTCATTTATGAAATCGGCTAAAATGGTTTGTTTATAATTTATATTATTTCTAATATGCTAAGAAATATAATTAAATATAAATTGCAGTTTTCAAATGAAATTCATGCTACTAAATTGAAGAAAAACAGCCGTTTTTAACAATAAAACATTTTTCGAGAAAACTTATTTCGAATATTTGTAACTTGTAGTTAGAAAAAATATCGTTTGCTATCTCTATACTTTTGCTTTTTGTGAAATTTTTAGCAATGAAAATGCGGTAAGTATTGAAATAAAACTCATAAAATAATCTTATTTTTAAGATTATTTTACTATGTAAATACTTTTTACTGATTATAGATAAACCGCATTCTAATACAGAAAATAACTTGCTCTTGATCTTATGATTTTCTTCAAAATATTACTCGAAATACATTTTTATCTTGGAAAAAGTGTCCATTGAATATATATTTTTTAAGTTCTTTTTCATTCTTTACTTTACATATACATCACTTAATTCCTAATTAGTGCTTAGTGTACTTTAAAGATGAACCACATTCTAATACAAAATTAATAACTAGTTCTTGTACTTATGATTTTCTTCATATTTTTCATCTAAATACATTTTCATCTCGAAAAAAAACATTCGTTAAATATGCATATATTTTGAGTTTATATTCCTTCTTCACTTTACATACACATCACTTATTCCTAGTCATTGCTTAGCACACTTTCTAGAAGAAAAAAAAGCGCTTTAAAGATTCATGTACTTTGTTGTAATCTATTAAAATAAAATAATGTTCCTTTATAGCTTTATAATTAAAATTACTTAGATAAATCGTTTTTGATTATTTTTTAACAGTTCGTATACTTTTAGTATTAATTTTATAAGAAATATTTAACAAACTTTTCCCAGAAATTTTTAATACTTCGGAAATGAATTTTGTACCATTTTCCTAAACTTGAAATAAATTTTAAAACATTTTCCTAAACCTGATTAAGCACTTACTAAAAAAAGAAATGGCGTATATAGTATGTTATCACTGTAGCGCTGTAATCATTTCACTCATCGAATGTATAAATATCAAAACAGTTTCAATAAATTTTCACGATAAGATATAAATGATTTATTTAACATAACATATATAAACAAATTAAGAATAGCATCTCAGTGTGCAATCTGAAAATATCTCGTTACAATTCTAATGAACTAACTTTTTATAATTAAGTGTACATTAATATATTCATATTGTGTTTAATTAAATTAGTTAAGTTACACTAACAATTACTCAAAGTGTATTAAAATTCCCTGAAATATTCTCTACATATTAAATGAAAAAAGTATCCTTGCTCTGAAAGAACTTTTAATTACTGACGTAATTTATAGAAAAATTTCTAATTGGGAAGAGAAATTTTAATTTATCAGGATTATTAAGGAATTAAATTAACTTTTTCCACATGAGAAGAAAATAAATTGTATAAAACCTATTCAGAACTGTACCAAATACAAAATCTCTTATATCAAGAATATTAATTTAACATTTCAAACAGATATCTACGTTTTATTTTATTAAAATATAATAATTAGCCTCACAACTGTAAGAATACAGTCTAACCTCTCTTGACCAACATTTGGCGATTTGGCGAACACTTTTTGATTTCCGTTTATAAGCTTCACATGACTCTTCCTTTGGTGTGTTCCAAATAATTGTTTGGAAATACTTTTTTTAAATGCTTTTTAATAAAAATTTACAGAAAAGTCCAATATATAACAATAGCGGTACTAGAATTAGATGGTTTAAACTGGAAACTAGGAAAATATCAAGATGGCTGTTGTGTGAATAATTCAATCTTTAAAAATATTAACAAAATATCGTTTGCATTGTAAAAAATTTTTAAGTTGAAAAAAGGCTTTTATTTTTATTGCAGTATTTTTATAATTGGGTTTGTATCACTATGAAATTGTTTAATTTATAATGTGAGCTATTTGACACATTTTAATTTTTATTAAAATTACATGAAAAAATATTTTTTTTTAATAACTTAATTATATGCAGCTATTAAAAATATATACACGCATATATAAATTGTAAAAAAAAGGCATGCATTCTAGAAATAATGTGTTATGGAGTTCGAGAGCTAGTATAACGAATGCAAGAAGTGTTATAGTGACATCACATGCATGATCTCATCTGTTTACCTCAGCTTGTGTTTAACGCTTGTTTATCCTCTTTTTTTTTTTTTTTTTGAAAATTAGATACTGAATTGTAAACTAAATAATTAATGGAATTATTTTAAAAAAAGCAAAACTCTTTGGTTAGTGAGCGTCATGGTTTCACTTTGTGATGTGAGAGCGAAGTATAGTCAAATCCCACTTAATAATCACCTCTCATAACATATGATTACCATTATTAACAGCAAATATATAAAATAATAGGATTCTTAATGAGTAATGAGGAGACATCATGGCGTCGTGTGCAGAATTGATCCGTGTCTCGTTTGTACCACTTTGTTTTGAGCGCTTCTTCGAAGGGGATCCTTATTTCTTCATGGGCAAAGCTTTGATCGGATAGCATCGTCGAACACGCCTCCCAGGTGTTTTAGTAAGTGTCTGTGAAACCTTAATCGATGAAATCGAGCCGAGGGACAAGATATTAGGGTTAGAATAAGATAGCAATGACATCGATGAATTTGTAGAAGAATATAGCCAGGTCTGCCGAAAAACTTAGGGAACTGCATTCTGCTTTACAGTGAGGAGAAGAGGAAGTAAAAAATTCCAAAGAGCAACAACCTTCCAAAGAAGTAAGGGAATGCAAAAAGCATGAGAAATTATTATATTTAACATTGAGAAGCATCACCTAAAGCTTAAAATTGTATGAGCTAAAAATTCATTTAACTATAATGCGGTGCCTAATTCTCCCGAAAATACTTTTCAGATAATTTTCGTGTAAGAAATGCATAATAAATAACAAATTTTTTGTGAATTTTTGTTCGGAGGGGAATGTATAGCTCTATTTTACATGTAGTTCTTGGGAGGGGGATTGTTTCACATTTTGAATATGGCTCGGGAAACGAATTATACTCTTTAAGCGAGGTTCCACAGTACGAATAGTGTTGCTTTACAACGAGACGTTAATATAACAAACTAAACTAAAAACTCCACAGTACGAATAGTGTTGCTTTACAACGGGATGTTAATATAACAAATTAAACTAAAAACTCCACAGTACGAATAGTGTTGCTTTACAACGAGACGTTAATATAATAAACTAAACTAAAAACTCCACAGTACGAATAGTGTTGCTTTACAACGAGACGTTAATACAATAAACTAAACTAAAAACTCCACTGTACGAATAGTGTTGCTTTACATCGGGATGTTACTATAACAAACTAAACTAAAAACTCCACAGTACGAATAGTGTTGCTTTACAACGGGATGTTAATATAACAAACTAAACTAAAAACTCCACAGAACGAATAGTGTTGCTTTACAACGGGATGTTAATATAACAAACTAAACTAAAAACTCCACAGTACGAATTTAAGTAAAACATATATAGACTAAATATTAGAGTAAGTTGGTGATTTCCATCTTTTTTCGTAAGCACTAAAAGGATGAAGCAAAATTGTTTTGAACAATATAATCGTCAACTCTCCAATTTATTATCGAATTCCATGATTTCATAATCCTATGTGTGTGAATGTTTTTTTTGGGGGGGGAGAAAATATTCAGGTACGAATCACGTATGAATATTTTTCAATCTTCCCTATGTATGAACTGGTCTTTTAAATAAAAAAAAATTCTGATCCAAAATAATCTGATCTAAATCGTTTATGCTGTTTCCTAGAAACATTATATATATATATATATATATATATATAAATATATATAATATATATAAAGAATTGCTCGTTTAAAGTTACAAGATTGAATCACAAATTCTGTGAATACACACTTGCTCTTGAGGCAGATTTTTTTAATATTCAGAATTAGGATTGAAAATTTCATAATTTAAAACAGTGACAACTTTTTAAACTACATTACAAAAATGTTGACATTATACCGTTACTATTATATCAAAATATGACGTGCCATATTTTTAATAACATTTCATGTGTTGTTTGATTGCATCTGCTTTCAAATTGTTTTATGTGATCACTAATCTAATAAAATGCCACATTACACTATTGATTTCAGCTTCAATGCCAAAATTTTGTATCATTTACTGTGAGTGGTTTTGGGCGTAAGATATTTGATGTAACAATGGCAGTGTGTGAGTGAGTAAATCTATAAATGACTGAAAATGTAATTTTTATGACTCAATTATGATGTCATAACAAAAATCTAGAAATAATTTGTAAATGAAAAACTCATACACTTTTAACTATAACCAAAAATAATATAGTTGTTTTAATTTCTTATCCTGAGATTAATAACTTACTTTCGAGTTATTTTTTATATTTTCATACATATTTCATGTGTGATCTGGACCATTGTATTTTTTGCTTACATGTTGAATGTACATTTATTATTACAGATTTGAAACTTATTTATGATATAATATGCTCAGTAATTGTTGAAATCTTATTATAATATCTATTTCCTGTATCACATTTAAAATTTGATGTGATTTCTGGCTTTATTAAATAAAAGTAAATTCTTCACTGCTAATAGTTATTGAGAAAAATTTGCCATGAAATTACATTGTGTGTCATATTATAAATAAGTTTTGCCTTAAAAAACATTTTAATCTTGTTATATAACTTATTAGTTTTACGGAAAATAAATTCGCTCTCTTTATTTAAATTGTAAGCAACAAAAAAGAAGCATTTCCTAATTAATAGGGTAACGTGAATTATTTATATGTTTATCAAATGAAAAGTTAAAAGCAATAAATGTCATTACAAATAAAATCTATGTAAAGATTCATATAAAAATAATTTCGATATATTCATCATTTGAGCAAAAAAAAAAACCTCACATGCGTTTTGAAAGCTTATAAAGACCAATGATTTTTAATACTTTCAATCCAATTAAAAGTTCAAAATTTTTTTAATACTTAATCAGTATTCCCTGCTTTTCAAGCATAAATTTCTAGACTCATAAAAGTCGAAATAAATATTGTAAATCATATAACTCGAGGCTAATAACTCTGAGCAAAAACAAAACAAGAACCGTCTATCGAAAGCATTTGGTAAAATAAAAACATCAGTAACAAAATCATAAATCTTGTTTTCATGCGAACTTTCAACTGACCTATTATGTAAATAATCACGCGTTTTGCATTTTCGCGTTACGTAATTAGAAAAGGATTTTGCACGAAGCCGAACTAGTGTGACCGTTATATAACTACACTCTTCTTCACTGCTTTGTCACAAAATAATGAACAATAAAATACGTTCCGTCACATTGGAAGCGCGTGATCAACACTAGTTTCTCTTTTAAGAAGAAGCCTATTCAGTGGCTTAATTCCCATAAAAGGCTGACAGCAGTAAAACGATATGCGCCGGCAGACGATAAAAAATGGCTTCAATCCAGTCACGAGGGAACAAAAATCACGTGCTCTTTTTTAAAAAGGGCAACTGCGACCCACCAAGGAAATCATGTGTGTGTTTGATGAAAAAGAACAATCGCATTACGTTTTGCTGCAGAGATCACAAGATTCGAATCGAATAAGGCTGCAGTGAGAAAACCTATTTTTTTCGTTTCACGCGCCGAATCTAGGCGTGTAAGATCTAAGCTGAGCTATCATTAATTTTCTTTTTTACCTTCGTAATGTAATTTCTATTCGAAGGTCATTCTTGGCCGATTACACCTAGTAGAATCAATCTGGATTTTTATATAAGCGATTTCATATCCGTTTTTGATTGAAATTTTAAACATCTTTTTAAGGTTTATAGCTGAATGTTGTGGTTGTTTGCTTTTATGCCAGATGTAACTACAATGATTTCAATAGCAGATCAAATTAAAATGCGTGCAAATGTTCTATTTCCAATTGTTTCTTC
>JAPMOQ010017091.1:122512-157653 GCA_026543055.1 Argiope trifasciata | reverse complement strand
TGTTCTATTTCCAATTGTTTCTTCCATTAAAATTTCAAATTGATTTACAATCAATAATATTAATACTCCTCTAAAATTAAATGTTAAATTGATATTGAAATGCAATTTGAAATTAGAGCTGAATTTCAAGTAGAATTTTCGATTCGAAACAAGAAATTTTATGTAGAAAATGTAATATAAAAAATCGTATTTTTTTAAAAATTGAATTCCGAATATTTGAAAAAAAAAACTTTTTCAAAGCTGTTCATGTATTCATATCTGTAAGGACAATCTTGCTATTCAACTATTTTAAAACCAAAAATCATACACCTATCAGAAACTATACAATCTCAGGCAAATAAATATTTTATCAACATTGTGCCTTTTAAAAATTTTTGCAATCATTCTGTTTTATTATTAGATGCTTCGATCAATATCTTCCTAGACTTCAATTGGGCAAATAAAGGATAGATTTTAGCATTTTATGACCCATGGCATCCAGAAACCCTTCTCATTTAATAAGCTGTTCAATTTCACTTCGTTAGTCAGCATATTTTTAATTTAATCAAATTAAATGTTGAGTTATTTTTTATCATAGTAGTTTTACGAAAATGAGATTTATTTATTCTTATTACATATGTACGAGGAAATAATGACTAAAGTAATAAATTTCTTGGAATAATAATTAAATATTACTTATCATTTCTTTAGATATAAATAAAAATATATAAATAATAAAATTAAAATAGATAATATAAGGTTAATAAACTTCTAATATAAAACTATAAATTATTATTTTTCAAAACCTATTAAGTAAAATCTAACAAAATAACTATAAATGGCTAATTAATATTCCAATATAATATAAATGAATAATTATCAGCTTACCATTCTAAATGCCTAATTAATATTCCGATATATTTTTAATAAATAATTATCAATTTACTGTTCAACTTGATGTATCTCTAAAGCATCGAAATCAGCACTTTGAACACTTTCAAAGTTAGAAAAAAAATTGAGACTTTTTTTTTAAAGTTTTCAGGTAATTATTTATTCTTTTAAAGAACTATAAAACTTTTCTTCAAATGCCTTCGCCGTTGTGGTAAAGACACGATAGTTATTTTTCAAAAATTAGTTTTTTAAAAAAAATCCAGGAAAATCCAGAGCTTTTTCTTCTATTTCAAATGCGTTAGCAAGTGATCAAGTGTTAAAATTAATGCCTTCACTAAGCTCTTCCGAGATATATTATTTTGGTAGATTCTTATTAAAAAAGTCACTTTCCTTGAATTTGATCATTTTCCATGTTTAGCAATTTATGCAAAAATCCAAAATGTTCATCAAATTCGAGTATGCTTTGCTTTTGTATACAAATGAAATATTGCATAGTTAATTTTTACCTAAGAATTACTTCTGGATATATAGTATTCTGTATTTTTTCCATGTTCTGCAATTTTTGTATTTTTACCTATTTTTAAAACAAACCACCAGCAGAAGAATCTTTTTGCAAAATCTAATTTACATGGTAAGTTGTAAGCACACCCTTTTGAAATTATATACATCATTCAACCTCTCTCTTTCAACTTTTTTTTTTTTTTTTTTGAAAAATGCATGTTTATATGCAAATCTAAAATAGTCAGTTTTTTTTTAAACTTCTGTTATGGTAAATATCACTTTTATATAATTTAAAATCGTTCAGTAGACTTCAAGTTTCATCATCTCTTAACTGATTTGGCTAAATATTATATTTTTCTGGGGGTTTATCTTACGCTCTGAATAATCCTTGAAAAAACTTCACATCGTTGCCGTTGTCAATTTTAGATATTTCTACAACATCTGCTTTGCTTCTCTTAGTTTACAAGTTTACTTCTCTTACTTCTTTTACTTCTCTTACTTTTCAAGTTTAAATGCTGTTGGCATAAAAGTTGATGAATCACCATCTTTAATTCCAATTGCAGAAGCTATCTTAAAATTAAGAAATTGATCAAACAAATTAGTATCTATTCCTTTTCTTTTTTCATTTTTTGTGCGAGTCACTAGCATTTTGTAAGTTCTTTTCTATTTCAATTTTTATCTTGCATTATAACAATACAAGTTATTATGTATTCTAGTAATATTGTATTACCAATATACAATAGTAATATTGCATAATAACAATACAAGTTATTATTATAATTACACGGTTCATGCAAAAATCTTTCACAAAACTACTATAGATCTGAAACATTAATAAATCTTATAAATATAAATCAACAAATAAATAACACATAACCGAAGCCATAACCGAAGCCAGGAAAAAATCCCAGCACTAGGAAGGAGTTGTGCTAGATAAACGAAATTTGGTAGGCGTGTTTATACATCTGAAAGATGACGACGATTCAAATTTCGAGCTACGCGCGTAAGTATGGCGCTAATAGCGATACTATGAACATGCAAATGAGGTTTGCTTTAAATAAGCGCTGTAAGGTTCGTGATCGTTATTTACAGTTAAGACTTGACGTAGTGGGTTAATGTTAGTCAAGGATGCCTCTGAAAAGACGAAGAAGCCATTATCAACAGCTCACTGAGTTTGAACAAGGTCGTGTTGTAGGGCTACGAGAAGGTGGGTTTTCTTTCCGCGATATTGCTGAAAGACTTGGCAGGAATGTATCCACTGTGCATGAGTATTGGCGGCAGTGGTCAAGGGAAGGTACTGCCTCAAGAAGACCAGGTTCCGGGCGGCCACGTAGTACTACTGAGAGGGAAGACTGTCGTATTCGGCGTATGGCTGTGGCTAATCGTACTGCGTCTGCAGCTGAAATTCGAGTTGCAATTGGCACCACAGTGACACAACGAACTGTTACAAATCGGTTACTTCAAGGACAGCTCCGAGCCAGACGCCCTATACAGTGCATTCCACTGACTCCAAACCACTGCCGTTAGCGACGTGAGTGGTGTCAAGCTAGAGCTCATTGGAGGACGGAGTGGAGATCTGTTATGTTTTCTGATGAAAGCCGGTTCTGCCTTGGTCGCAGTGATAGCCGTTTGTTGGTTAGAAAGAGACCAGGTGAACGCCTGCTGGTGACCTGTCTGCGGTCTAGACACACAGGGCCTACTCCTGGAGTTATGGTTTGGGGAGCAATTTCGTATGACAGCAGGAGCACTCTCGTGGTTATCCCACGCACCCTGACTGCAAATTTATTCATCAGTCTAGTGATACAACCTGTTGTGCTGCCATTCATGAACTGCATTCAAGGGGGTGTTTTCCAACAGGATAAAGCTCGCCCTCATACCGCTGTTGTAACCCAACATGCTCTACAGAGTGTCGACATGTTGCCTTGGCCTGCTAGATCACCAGATCTTTTTCCAGTCGAGCACGTATGGGACATCATTGGACGGCAACTCCAGCGTCATCCACAACCAGCATTAACCGTCCCTGCATTGACCGACCAAGTGCAACAGGCATAGAACTCCATCCCACAAACTGATATCCGACACCTCTACGACACAATGCATGCACGTTTGCATTCTTGCATTCAAAATTCTGGCGGTTACACCAGTTACTAATATACCAACATTTCACATTTGAAATGGCTCTTCTCGCCAATGGCTCTACCTGTGATCTTGAAACTTTAAGCAATTAAATATGTTACCTAGACGAATATATTCCTAAAATTTCATTACTGTACTATAATTTTTTCTTGGTGTTGGGATTTTTTTCCATCAGTGTATTAATCTGACATGATACAGGCTTGGAACAAAAAAGACAGAATCTCACAAGATAATGAATTGTGCCAAACACTGAGGAATAAAATAAGTACGTTTAATTGAACAACCAAATGAATAAATTTATACCAAAAGCGTTTAAAATATTAAAAATATTGTAGAATTATTACATAAAAAATAACCGATATCAAGAGAGATAAAATCAATTACGAAATGGAAAAGTTTCGTGTCTGATTAACTCATGACAACAACTAGCAAGTGTTTTAGAGAGCAGGTGTTTTTTTATGCTTGGTGCCATCTGCCTTGACTTAGGTAGAGCAAGTTAAAGCTGGCTGATGACAATGCGGCACCCGCGTTTATCAACAATATATTTTAAACATTCGATATTTATTAATATTTAAATAAACTGAGTGAATTCAATGAAATAAAGAGGAACTTCGCCAATTATACTTGCCGAAATGTTAATTTAATTTCATATTTTTTTAATTCATAGAATTTCTATTTTTTATAAATTTATTTGGCAACTAAACAAATACATTTTTCATTGACCTGTCTACGACCTCTCTCTCTGCAATTCTCTAGTCCTAGGCAGTTGCCAAGTTGTAAATCCACCACTAGATATAATTAAAACCTCCATTGGTATTTTTCAAACTCCTCGTAGAACTTGATAAAACATGTATAGGTATTTTAAATTTATAGTTAATGTTAAATACACAGTTTTTATTGAAACTTAAATTTAATTATAGCATATATTTTGAATCGCAAATTGTAGATATTCTGAAACTATAAACTCTGCAGGTTTATTCCAGGCTAACATTTCATGTTTAATGTATGTTATGTTATCTTTCCATTTGAATATCTTTTTAAGTATCGTAACGGTAAATATTTTTGCTTTGTTTAGTAAAAAATTAATTAATATTGCCATGCAATATAGTATTTATTATTGTTACATATCAATATTATTTTGGGGGAAATTTAATATTATTTTGTCATTTTTATCTTTAATTTTTGGATGAATCGATGTTTTAAATACAAAATATTTTTTTAATTGTCAATCTTCTTATTACTTCCCACTTTTTAATGAAATGTTTAATGTCTGTCTGATTTAAAATTTCATTCAAAGTGATGGATTCAATATTATATGTATTACAAGCTTCCGTCATTTTAACATTTAAAATTTACTCATATATTTTCCTTGCTCTTAATTTTTAAATAAATTAGTGAAGCTCTAACATTATTGTAATCACTTAGCATTTGAGTACCTCATTGGAATTCAACTTGAGTTTTTAACTGAATTTGATTAACTTTATTACATGTTTAAAAAACACGAAGCATAAAATTTTAGTGCTTATAAATATGTATGTTTTTCCCTTCCACCTCTAATAACCATTGTTAACATTTGTAAATATTTTCTCGCACGCCCATATTTAAAAGTATTTTACTTCGATATAACTGTAACTTTCGCTTCTAAATCTTATTTAAATAAATATCATTGTCGCAATATTTGTATATATATGCCATATCTCCTTCTAAACAACTGCGCACGACTTTTTTCGCACTTATTGTATAGGATATAAGAAAGAATACGGTCACTTTAACGAATAACAGAAATTAATTAAATATTCAATTACTTAGCAAAAATTGTTTTAGTTTTTTTTTTTTTTTTTGCACTTTAGACTTTTTAACACTATTTTAATTCTTTCTTATTTTAATACGTCTCTTGCCAATTTTTTTATTTATTTTGACAAAATCATTTGAAAATACTTAAAACTACGCTTAATTCTGAGTCTCAAAAAACGGAACCTTTTTTTATATTTCAGCATTTGTGATCAAAGTTTGCTGTGATAATTTTACAAACCTATTTTTAAGGTTTGTTAAAATTTTCCCAACAAATTTTTATTGTTGGGAAAATTAGCTATTGATGGTTTTTAAAAATCGTCTGGTTTATTTGATATTCTATTTTTTATGAAAAATAGACGATAAAATGACTTTATATATTATAATATATTATACAAAAATAGTCTTTACTTTAAAAAAATTATACATGATAGGTTTCTTATTCCAAACCGTGAGGAGAATATAAACTAGTTATTAATATTCTATTATGCTAAACTAAAGCAATTTATTATGAATATCTATCCGGTTAAAAATATTACTTTTATTACATAATTAAAGACAAATTCTGGGGTGAAGAGACAATAACTCAAATTTTTATTAAGACAGCTCTCAGTTATCTAGAATAACTAGTTGTGTTGAAACTCTATCTTAACTAATACTGTATTCGTAAATCGAACAGACGGGTTTTAAAACGACTTGATTGAAGTTCAAGGAAGCCGTTTTATATTTTAAAATCTTTTTTTTTTGTGTGTGTGTATGTGCAGTTCTTCTTCACTTAAATAGTAGGTAAGCTTTTTTCAATTTTTAATAGTTAACTGTAATAGTTACTTAATTTCATAGAAAGGATTTGCATGTAAGGCTTTTCTATTTCGTTTTCTGCAATTAGCTTTTTGTTTGTCAGGTTCTGTACTAATAGTTTATTGATATTGTTTCTGTATCGTATTTTAGTTGTTTTAATGATCGTATCAGGTTGAAATTTTTATCTATAAATTTCACGTGACTTGCACTGAATTCTGTATTGAAGTTCTGCTGCGCAGTTGACTGCAAGAATTTATTAAATAAATAATGAAATCCGATCAACTCTTTTGTTTTTATCTAAACTAACTCGCCGGCCGTCTCTCCTAAAATAATTTAATCTTTGCAGATAAATGGAGAATTAAAAAATTCGTTCGAAATGTTAAAAAATTCGAATTCTTTTTAATATGTTAAAAACGTATTTGATGAGATCCGGTTTATTCTTTTACTTTCAAAGGAAAAAAAACCTCGTCAATTTGGTTTCGTAAATATTTTCACCGTTAAATATATTAAGACATGGCTAAAATACGAAAAGGTCAAAATTAGAATAATAGCATTTTAGCACAATTGCTTCGGTATTTTTTTTATTATTAATAATTAATTTGGCCTTCGAGATGTTTTGTAGTTATTTATTTATTGAAAGAAAATTGATTATTAGAAGGCGATTTAAAAAGTGCTGAAAAGCCTTAACCTAGATACGCACAGGCATTTATAGTTTTTAAAAATAACCACCACACACACTGACACACACTTTTACAAAATGTGGTGTCAGTACTGTTACATATTCTGTACTGTCAGTACTATTAGCGAGCTAATATTACCACCGATCGTATAAAAAATTTTCACTTATCTATTTTTAAATTTCATACTTTGTTGAGAGAAATCCTAAAATTTTGAATGTGAATGAAAATTTTGAATCCTAAAGTTTGAATTAAAATCTGAAATTTTAGTATATCATAAGGTATTAAATCAACCTTTAAAAAAAAATATTTTTAGTAACTAGATAGAATGTGTACTATTGTACTTAGCCAGCGTCCTAGCCTAGGAGTAACCCGTCTTCCCTGTGGTCTGGAAAGCCTGGGTTCGTGTCCTGGTTCGGGTATGGTTGTTATCCAACTTCTGATCTATATGTGAGGTGTGAAACAGCCCCCCTTGCAAAAAGGGGCTGTGCAAGCGAATGTGCGTCATCTTTATATGAGCTAGAAGTCAGACTTCTGCTTTCATATAGATAGTAGCTTCTGAGGGAAAGGGTACTCTGGGCCTTTTCCGTTAAAAGCTACTGCATACTCGCTTTAAGTAACGGTCAGTTCTTTAGAGAACTTGTCACTATTATTGTTGTTATAGTAACAACAATTGTACTTAAAATTCCTGTCTTACTTATTACGGTTTTTAGCCCTAATATCTAATAAACTTTTCTCTTATTTACTTTCAACTTAACTTGCCCTTAATGTCACTTTGAGCCAGAAAATCATATAATGCTACACCGACAAATCGTAAAAATAGATCAGATATACCAAAAAAAAGTTTTTTTTCGTAAGAAAATACGGGAAGGAACACAATGCAGGATTTCTAAAGAGTATTGTGTGAAGAAAATACGGATAGTAACACAGTATAGGATTTCTAAAGAGTATTGTGTAAAGAAAATACGGGCAGGAACACAATGCAGGATTTCTAAAGAGTATTGTGTAAAACTAATTTTCTTATTTCATTCTGAAATTCTGAAAAATACTTAGAAATTTCGCTATGGGAAATTAATGTAGGCTAAATTCATTCTGAAATTAAAACTGGATGACACAGGTTTGGTTTGATGCAATTTTTTGGCGCTAGAACCATTTATGATTAAACAGCGCCAAATATATGAATAGAGACAATCTTATTTAAAAAGCTTGTTTCTAAATTACATCATTTTCCATGACCTGTCAACTTGCAAAATCTGCTAAGAGTAGTCGCACGTTAAAAGAAAATCTAAAAATTATCTAAGAATTAAATCAAAAAGCAAGAGCCAATCCAATCACTTTTAAAAAGGTAAAAAGACACGGATGAGGAACTATGTGAAGAATCTTTTTTTAATTTGATGCGTCGATTATTGAATTGTGAGCATTCTAATAAAATGCGTTGAACCGTCACAAGACTGATACTGTACATTGTTATGCTGGTTCCCCCAACAGCAAATATTTATGTATGAATCTTATGGCCATTCCTAAATCTGATGTGTCAAGTTTTCTATTATACAAACGAAGTCATCAGTCAATGAGTAGTTTAATTGATTTAAATTTATTCGATCTTTAAGGTTCCACTGTGTTTGCAATTTTAAATGCAGATTAGATTTAAAGTGGGTTTTTTTTTTATATCTTTTAATGGAATAGGAAAATTTAACATAGTGGTAACAGATTTCGCTAGATTGTCCACTTATTCATTTCTTGATATACCATTGTGCGAGGAAACCCATCAGATGAGAATCTTGAACCCCTTGAAACATACAGGAAGATACAGGACTTCCTTCCTGTAAAATAAAATTAAGAATACATAAATACCATGATCTTAAAACGTTGCAGTATGTAAATAACAAAACTCGCATTCTTAAGTAGAATGAAATTATAGAAAAATCACCGTAATATTTTTTGGCAATGAATGAAAAGTTCTTAAAAATAGTTAAAGTAGAAAAAACCTGTGATTAGTTATTCTGTTCACACCATTTTCAATTAACCCTTCATTTTGAAACGTTTAACTTACATTTCATTTTTAAATTTTAAAATAACTACGTTTTTTCTCCTATATCTTCATTGTTTTCGTTAGAAAAGTTTAAAAATAATATTTTCTTATTAGAACCGGAATTGGAAATTTATCCTTCAGTTAATCATTAATTTTCCTTCTCGTTTTATGACCTTCAGATTCATTTATTTAAAAATTAGCCCACGGTATCAGCTTATTTTATTTTTAATTTTAACAATTTAGAATAAAACCGGGTTCTAAATAGAAAGTTGTTGCTCTATTGAATTCATTATTTAAACCGACACAAATTCGAACAAGTTATATTACTAACTGAAGTTAGTTACTCTTACATAACAAATTTGTTTTCGCCTCTATAATCAGATCTGCAAGGTTTTACCATCAAGATCTTTTTTTTTTTTCCCTCTGCCTTCTGCAAACTAGTTTAAACAACTTTGTATTTGAACTCGAAAATCTTTCATGCATTATGTAACTATATTGCTGTTATTCTGATTGCTTTTTTCCTTCTTCTGTTTACTGTTTTCAGCTATTGACCTTGTCATCGATATCTAAAACTTCTGTAAGGCGTTGATAAAAAATGCGATCTTTTTAAATGTTGCCCCAAAATTAACGCAAGATTTGAATTTGCCACCATTCGTGCAGTAAGGTGTTGTCAACCCTATTAAAAAACATTTGACAGTTGATAGTTCAGTGTTAGTAAAAATAAAGCGTTACACGATAGAATAACGTGTTAATATAAGATTTGGATTAAATAAAAAACAGTTTTTTTTAATTGTTATATTTTTATTTAATCATAAAGTACACAGGATAGGATTATATCTGGAATAATACATAGGGAAATTGTATTATTATGTACATAAATTGGCCTTCACGGCTTTGCTGGCACATTATGCACTCTTTTGTTAAAATTTATACGACCATTTTGCATAAATGTGGATGAATTTCGTTGATGTAGCGTTGAATTTCCCCCTTCAATGCACGCATGTTTGTGATTTTGTTGACATAGATCTTTGGCTCCAAATAACCCCATAAAAAGAGCTCTAATGGTGTTAAATCACACTATCTAGGGAAAGGGGCAATTCTCAAATTTTAGAACTATAGCCGCTGAACTCATTATTTTTGAAATATTGTTCAACAATGAAATATGCTGTTCTATGGTGTAACGCTCCATTTTTACTAACTCTAAACTACCAAATGTCAAAGGATTTTTTTTAATAGGATTGCCCGCACTATGCTGCATGAATGGTGACAAATTCAAATATTCTTCTAATTTTGGAACTTCGGGTTAATTTGCGTTTTTTATCAAAGTTAACATCTGAAGTATAAACAAATTATGAAAGTCATCGTGATACAAAAAGTAGCGTTTTAATATATTAGAAAATCTAGAAATAGGAGAAAAATGTTCATAAAAAATAATTTAAAACACATTTAAAAGCGTAAAAAGAAAACACGTTGTTGGTAGGAGTTATTTTTCTTCAAAGCAAAATTTCAACTTGGTATCTAAACTCGGAAAACATTCCATACGTTACATAACAAAAATGTGTTTATTTTGATTTCTTTTTTTTATGCTTCTTACAGCTGGCTTGCGTTCAATGTGTAAACTTTGAAACTTCTTCGAAAAATAGATAAAAATTGCAATCGTTTTCGTTAAATGTTAAAAAAATAATATCAGAAGTACAAATAAAATATGAAAATGAACATGTATGTAAAAAGACTACATTTAAAAAAACTCCAAGATCAAAGATTAGAGGGAAATATGTATATGTAGTAATTCACATGATAGGGAGGAAAACATGTTCCTGGCAGGTGACATAACTTTTCTGTGAAGCAAAATATTTAGCTGAATGTTTGAACTTGGAAAATGTTCCCCACATTATATAACGAAATTGCGGTTATTCTAATGACTTTTTGTCCCTTCATCTGGTTTCTTTTTATTGACCTTGTCCTCAATGAAAAAGGTTTGATACTTCAGTATAGCAACAGCAGTAGTATGGATTAAAAGTGTAACTTTCCTTTATAATTTTTAAATTATAGAAAATTAGTAAGGAAAGCTAAATTAATAAATTTATGAAAATTATAATGCGAATAAAAATTAATTTTTAAAAATAGCTGAAGAATAATAAATAGAAATAATTTAAATATATTAAGCACTTCTCTTATTATCCCGAGTTATTTCGGGCTCGTATATAGTATCTTGAAAAAACTCGGTCTTGTATATACTACTACTAATTGCTATGCAAAAAAACTAGAGCTTAGTAGAATTTGTCAATACTATTTGTTTTATTACATTTTTACTCGACCTGAAACTTAAAAAGATATACAGCATTTTACTTTTACAGATGGTTTTTAATTTTGTTTGAAAGCTTTGTCATTAGATGGCGACAAGATATGTATTTTGCTGCTTTGAATGTACGGCGACTGCTTGATAATTAAGGTTAGTTATGTCGAAAAAAAATTAAAAATTGGCGATTCCCTGCGAAAGCGATATACGTAATTTTTTAAGATAATAATTATCAAGAAATGAACTTCGAATATAGTGGAACAACAATTTCATTTGCCCGAGATAATTCGGGAGAGTAAACTGATGAAAGAACTATATGCTATCACACCTGCAAAAACGAAGTGAAATGTCAGTTGAGTCATACATCATCAATTATAGAAGTGGATATTTGATGTGAAAATATATAATTAAAGATGAGCTAAAACTCGTTCACATAAGCAGAAGAACATCAATTTGGTTTTAAAGACGTGAAAAATTGAAATAAATTCTATTAAAAGAATATAATTGCGAAAGTTATAGGTTAAATTGAAAGAGTTAAGATAATTTTATTCGTGATTTCATTTTATACCTCTAAAAGCGTGCACAAAATGAAAAGAAACGTATAATTCATTTAAAGCACGCATTTAGTGGCATGAATTATTTAGTAATTTTCATGTAGTTACAAGATAAGAATTCCATATATATTATAATGACTTCCCTAAACTGTAATTGGTTATTAAATTTATAGTTTTTATAAAAAAGATAAAATTTCATGTATTTTTCATTTAGCCATAAAAATTGATTTCGGACTTTTAGAAATAATCTATCGTATCTTACACTGATGAACTTCATCGCATAAAATCATATTGGTACTATTTTTCATGATTATAAGATGACTAGTATAGGAAGATTCTATTTCCCAAATATTATAGAATCAGAACTCAAATATAGAAATATTAAATCATAGAACATCCCAAATATGATAGAACCCTACCCCAAATATAGAAATAAGGAATCATAGAATATTCCAAATATCATGGAATAAAAGGAAAAAATTTCGTTGGATACAGATTACACAAAAGAACAAAAAAAACCATTAATTTGAGAAACATGAGGCAGTCAAATTTGAAAAATAGAACGCAGAAAAAAGAACGAGAGACCCAAGGATCAGTTTCCAAATACAAAAAAGAATTTCATAAATTACCCTTTCTTTTTCTTGGACTTAATTAAGGAGCTCATAGGATAAATAAAATGACAGATGTGTTTGTATATCTGAACTATGGAAACGGAGAATATCAATATTCCGAAGGCTAGCAGTCTGGAAAATGAATTACTGGTTAAATGAATGGCAAACTTGAGAGAAAACAATATGACCGAAAGAAAAGCATTTCTGGTCCTTCGAAAATCAGTATAAAATCAAAAATGTGACAACGTTATTCAGTTTCTTCCAGGTTTCTTTTTCCCCAGCATGATAAACCCTTCATTAACTAATAGATACGCGCAACAGAATGGTCACCAAACTAATTTTTATCACTCAATAACTCACCAGGTATAGCAATCTCCAGCATTTTATTTACTTTGCTACAAAACGGAAATTGAATGTTTTAGTATAGGAGAGCATTTTTTTTTATCAAGATCCAAGATGGCGACTTGTTTGGCAAGCATTTAATTTTAATGGCAGGTGAGAATTGCGGGTGTTTTATGACGAAATTAAAACAATCTTAAATGAAACCAATAACATAGCTGCGAATCATTTTTGAACTGAAATACATAGTGGAAATTCGCTACCTAAGTTCCATCTTTACAAAAAAGAAAGAAGGTGAATTCAATAAAAGCGCCTAAAGATCAGAGAATAGATAAGTTTTTAACCGAGTTTCCTAATTAATAATGATTTTGTTGGATTATAGGGACAGAAAAAACTTTTTGTTTGTGATGTAGGATATCTTTGAGCCTTTCTCTTTCATCTTGTGCTTTCCCTTTTGTGCCATGATGGCCAAATCTTAATACCACGACAGGGACGTTATGATTTCGAGGCCCAAATGTACAAATACTCATTAAGTTCGTGGTCCTAATGTTTAATTTTTATTGTATGATAGGGAAATTTGAAGGACGGATACTAGCTCAGATGCCATCCTTTTAGAGCCTGGACATGGTTCAAAATTGTAAGATTCATCCTAAAGTAGCCCTCTAAAAATTCAAAGCGGTGAGTTAGTGAAAATAATATAAATTGAACCAAAAAACATTCCTTATTGCTGTGAGTCAATATTGTATTTGTTAGAATAGTAAAAAATATATGAAAGGGTTTAATATCTTCCCCAACTTTTGGGCGGCTATTGTTACAGCGAATATTATACGTCTGACCCAGTTGAATATGGCACACTGGGCCAGACATAATAATCTAACATAAACCATATAACGTAATGCTTTATGTTTGATTATTTCACACAGCTCATGTCGCCGACTTTCTAAGCCTTATTACGAACGTTAAGCTACTTGGATAATATGGATTTATTTTTACTGTCTCGTTATTGATTTAACTGTCTGGAATATTTCTTCATTTTTACTGTCACTGAAAGTTTTCAAAGATAAGAATTTTATAAAAAGAATTTTATAAAAATTTCAACATCAAATATTCTTTGCAAACAGATGCCGTAACTGAATAAAATTGTTAAATAGAATTTATATATTCGATTTTCTAATGAAACCTGAAAAGCACAGCGAGAATTAATTTCCATGAGCAAAAATAGGCTTGTCTACATTTCTTATGTTTAATGAATTTACTTTTTTTAAATGCTATATCGAAATAAAATTGATTTCTTTTATTAACATTATTATCATTCTACTCAAACTTCGATTGTTATTAAATTATGGAATTGAAAGGTTTGCGATGGTCAAACTATGTAATTTTGAATCAGTATATCATTTTATGTGCACAGATTTGAATGCATCCTTTAAACTCTGAGCATTTCACAAATATGCCTATTGTTGTTAATAAATTGTTACGTTATTCGTGCTCATTTCAAAAAGCGCTATGTTTATATATATTCACTTCTTGCTTCTATTGTACAACAAGATAGGCCAGTGATGTTTCTGACCCTGGACGTAAGAATTCGATTTATTTTTTAATTCTATAAAATATTTATAGCTTTTTGAACACAATAGTAAAACATTCTTTAGAAAGACTTAGAGAAGCCATATTTTGCATCTCATATTGTAACTCCTTAACCGTTTTGCTTTTGTCGTATCTTTATTAGATGTTATCTTCAGTTTTGGAAATGTCTTAGTGATTCATTTGAGAATCCATAGAATACTTACAGTGTCTGTAGATTATGTGTAATTTTTATATCAAAATAAGAAAATAATTAATTTATAAGCTTGAGAAAAGATAATTCGATACTCGCAAGACACACGTGCATAACGATTAAAGAATTAATAATATTTTCATGAATATCAGATACTTTATTGAAGTATAATCAAGATATTAAAATTATTCACAAAGAGAAAGGGAAGAAATTCAGTCGAAAAAATGACAGATAAATTAGAACGCAGATGATTTTTAAATAATTCTTGAATGAAAAAATACGCCAAAAATATCATTTGCCTTTTTAAAAATATATTTACAGCTGCGTGGAGTCTGTAAAAATATAATTATCGTCTGGCGTTTGATGTTGAAAGATTACATTTATTGCTTTGTGTGGGTGTTTAACATGACTAAAGGCCGTCTTTCAAATAAGAGGAAACGAACCCAAGAATTACATAAGAGATATTTATGATATAACTTGCAAATATAAATAATTAAAGTTGGATTATTAGAATTTAAATATCTTTGATATTACGAATGCATACCACGTGTTCTAGTTTTATGAAGAACTTTATGGTTATTCTGCAAATGATTGTTATTATGTAACTCAACCCAACCTATTATCCATGGTAACAAAAACAAAGCATATATAATCAAGATTAGACAGGAAAATTATTTTCTCAAGGTTATTCTATCCAGTTTATTTTTCTATCCATGTGACAGAAAGTCAATGATTTGATGATTGACAGAAATTTAATTTGAAATCAACCTGCATATATTTAATTTAAATGATTCTTTTTTTTTCCTCTTTATTATTTTGTATTTAATTTTATGCAACTGAAAAGGATCAAACCAAAATGAAATACATAATTACAAATGAATCAAGTTTTAAATTACTACGTTTCAAAAAAAATTACAGCTATGAAAATAAGTAATATTTTTTAAACATAATTTTTGAGGGTTATTTATTTGAATATTTAACAAAAGCTCTTTCTCTTTTTCTTATACGATATGCATCTGTACAATACTGCAATTTTCCTCAGAAACGAGGTAAATGCCTTTGTATACATTTGATAAAACTTTGGTTAATATGTTTTGGGACTTATTCCATACAGATACCAAAGAATTACACATACATAATGGTGTATAGTGAAAATTCTAAAGGAAGAAAATCTTGTGGTCTGAAATCCTCAAAATTACTTGATAAAAGCTTTATTTGTCAACACTGCATTAACAAATCCAGAGTCGTGCATGCGTGTGGGTTGAAAACCACTTTTTTTGCTGCTTAAATCAAGAATGCATCTACCCTGCTCCTAATGACTATATTGGAAAAGTGAAATATTGAAGGGAAAAAAATTAACCTCTGCTGCTGCCTCTTACAATTTGCGTAGAAAAATGTAGTAAATATGCTTTAAATTATTTCAAAATCAGATAACCATAAAATTAACAATAAAATACATTTCCAGTATATAATTTAATTTTTTATTTCCAGTTGAATGATTAATATTTGGCAGTCATTATAAATAAAACATTAGAAATGCAAATTTCTTAAACAGAGCTTTGAACTATAGATACGGCTCTGCTGATTTTCAATTTATCAAAAAAAAAAAGATATTTTAGAAAAATCGACTTTTTGATGTTCAGGTTCCGAGAAACATCGATCTATCGAAATCATGATCATGAATAATAGTTCGGGACACATCGATATTCACAATTAATTTACTCTTTCGATTTCGTTTTGGTTATCGGTTAGTGATTATTTCTGTTGCTCTTCATTTTTTTTCACCTTCATACAGATTTCGTGTTTATATTTCTATAAATCCTGTAGCACATGCCATTTTTGAATAAACTGTTTTCTCAGTTAAATAATACCATTATGGAAAAATAATTGCGGTTATCAGAAGGCTGTAAGCGTCCTTTGTGTAATCACTAAATATTCATCATTAGAAATAAAAGCAGAAAGGATTAATTTAGATTAAATTCACAATTTTATTCTCAGCTCGCATTTCCGCTCTTAAGAGTACTTGCATTATAAAAAAGAAATTCCGTTAAACTTCCGCTTTCGCCTAACGGCTCACAAATCAATAATCACAATTAATTTAATCTTTCGTTTTGGCTACCAGTTAGTGTTTATTTTTCTAATAAATAAAAATTCTTATTTTCAACGCAATCTTATAAATTGTGACATGCAGGCATTGTTTTGGCAATGGCACACTTTATTAAAAGGATTTTAACAAAATTATTTTTGATTTTTATTCAAAAAAAGGCGAAAATTTGTATTATATAAATTGAAACTTCCTTTTATTTGGAGTCGTTCTGACTAGTCAATACTTTAAGATATGCTATCTATAACTTATAATAGCGATAAATAAATAATGGTATCACGATATATCGAAAAATATCGATATGTGTTGGACGATACATTGCAATGATGAAGTTCCACCATCTCCCAGCTCTACTCATAGGTGTAGATAAGCAATAAATAATTATATTTTCTGATGTCAAACACTTCATTTGCATTTTTTTTTTTTTTCTACTTATCCGAAATTAATTTTTAACCTGCTTACTTATTTTTTATTCCAAATTAAATCAGAACTTTGCTGACTCAGTCTCTTTCTTCTTCTCATTCATCCTCTCTGAAAAAAATTATAAAATATTTAAACAAATAAAAGCGAATAAAATTGTAAAAATTACTATAATTTTTCATTGTGGACGAAAACTAACAATTGAGAGTGTCAGAATAGTAAGGAAAATTTTCATTTCGCATTTAATCTCAAAATAGAAAACTAACTTTCATAGTTTGAAATATCTATTTAAAAAATACTGGATTTAAATGTAATTAAAATGTCTAAATCATTTATATATTAATTATTTTATTTCCTTCATTTGTTTCTTAATCTTAATTTTACAGTTATATTCATTTACATTTCACTTAACACTTTCAAGGTTACTGACAAGATATCTCGTCTTTCAGATACTTCCAATTACATTGGAAAAAATTGGAAATTAAATTGATACCTTTAAAAAGATTATTCTTTAATCTTAACGCATTCATCTCTAAGGATGAATAAGATAAAAACTCCGTGAAGAGAAAAATATCAACGAAAGTATCTGAAAAACGAGATATCTCGTTGGTAGCGTTGAAATTAGTGAGCAACTTTTCAAAAATCCTATTTTTACTATTATTATTTCATAGATCAAATGCTTCTGATTTCTTGATAGCAAAATATTATTGCAATATTTTTAACTTAATCAACCAAATAATTTAAATAAATTTTTATTCCATAAAGGTGACAACGAATTTGAGAGAGTGATTATGAATGAGTGATTATGAATTTGAGAAAGCATTAATTTCAAGATTCCGAGCTGCTTGTAATAATTGAATTAAGAAATAATTTTAAAAAATACCTTTTGACTCATATATATGGTGTGTTTATAAAAACTATTTTTAATTCATTTATTTATTTATCATGCTCTCTCTCAGACAGACAGACAGATTCTGGACAGATAAAATTCCAATTCTTTCCGACGCAAAAATAATATCAAACCTGAAAATGTATCGAACCTCAAGGTCAAATTTCTTAACAATCACAATTCTTCTCCTTGTACGATTCGGACACGAGACAGACAAGATCTGTCACAATTTATCTGGCTGTCATAAAGAAAATGTTACAGTTTCATAACCAGAATGTAATCTGTTATGTAAACAGAAAGCTAATAAGGTATCAATTTCAGGAAGCATGTTTTAGCATTAATGTATTTATCCAATAAGCTGAAACACGGACAACCTCATTTTTTAATAAAGAAATTTCCGGAAAATAGCCTTCCAAATCATTCATAAACTTTTTTTATTAAAAAAATATCTTTTGGGCAATTAATTATTAACTTATATATCAACTGCGCCATATTTTTTACAGAAATGCTATCAATTTATATACTTGCAAATTTAAAGTGCGTATTTTTGATAGCCTTGACTTGAAGAATTACAATGTTCCATCCTATCAGAAGAACTTGGATGATTGCCATGTTTCAGATTGCGGCATAACATGACTTATTTCTGGAAAGCGTTTCTAGGGAAATATTAAAGAGGAAATTTTAATCGGTTCTTAAATATGGGTTTTTTTTTCTATACAAATCTATCTGGTTTTAGATTAAATAAAGCAGAAATATTACGCAATTTATCAATACATATCAATTTAAAGGGATAGTGGATTTTGCACATTTTCGCCCATTATTACTTATTTTTTTATATTTTCGTCACCAATTATATGTTTATATTCAACTAAAATATCACTATAATATATATTGTTCAATAAAATAAATACTAGACGGGTTAAGAGAAAAAAAGTACATCTTAATGACTTTTCACAAACTAATGCTGTAATTAGATTTAAATATCTTTGAATTTTCTGGATGACTTAATTTTTGAAGCAATTAAATGAAATTGATAACAAAGATTTTAGTCAAACATTAAAAGAAAATGGGGTATGCATTTTACATTTCATGTTTTTTCAGCTCGATAAAAGTCAATTTTAGTTCAGGAAAACATAAAATTCCTATGAAAACTCAGCAAGTGTGAATAAAAATATTTCTAAAAAATAGCATTTAATTGGAATTACAAAATCATGCGTACTTTTGTTCCAAATAGATTTATATTGGTTAATAAAAGAAATAACAGAAAAAAAATTAAGTCACCTGAAAGTTTTAATATTTTATATATATTAAGTTTTTTTAAAATAATATATTTCATTTTAAAATGTTTTTTATTTGATCTATTTATGTTTTAATACGCATGAATAAAAAAAATTCCTTAACCCTGACTGAATAATTCCCAGAAATGTCTAATAGAGTCCACTGTCGCCTAAACAAGATTTTGTGTAAGAATTTATATGTAAATCCTCCTTTTGTGTACAATTTCGAGAGCATCTTCAAAACACTGAACGAAAATAACTTCACTAGGAACGAATTTCTCATGAAGATATAAAAAGTAAGAAATAATTTTTCGTTTAATGCGCCATTTCTTCTTTTACAGTTATTAGATAAAAGTCTTCGTTTATTTTTTATTTTGTATCGCTGCATTATTGTTTTTAACAACTTCTTTCGAACTAACAATTCAAATATATTCTTTATAAAATATATTATCTCTCCAAATGCAGGATTTTTTTCATAGAACTTTAAGCGCAATGTTTGGAAATATTTTTGACTTTTTTTTCACCCAAACGATTTTTAAAACGAAGCGAATTTTTATGCTTATTTAAAAGTATCATGAATGTTTTATTTAATCGTTTGCAAACTTTTATGAAACATTTCACGATTTTTATAAACAGCTGATTACAGTTAATGTTTTAGTTCATATTATCGTCTAAAAATAAATTTGTTTTTAATTCGATAAGAATTTCTGCTTTGTCTATTTTGCAAAATGACGAATGTGTTTCCACAATGAAGATTTTGTAATAAAAACATTTGAAATGTAGAAAAAAGCTTTTTGATTCCGCTATTTTTCAAAAAAAAAAGCATAAAATATATTTTAAAAAGATAGAGTAACCGGCATATATTAATCATTCTCTTGTAGATTCACCACTTCATCCAATCATAAATATGACGATGAGATCAGAGAATTGGTGTTTAGAGGTTATCCTTAAGCATTTGGAGATATTACTGAACAAGATCTTTTATCAAAAATTACCAGAATTCTGGAGACATTTTTCATGGTTTAACCACAATAATACACCTGCTAACATCCCTTTATTATTCGCGTTTTTTACTAAAATTTCAATCAATAATAGCTCCATAAACTCCGTATTCACCAAATATAACACTGCTTGTTTTTTTTTCTTTTTTCCACGATGGTGGTCACCATTTTGATAATATTTAGGTAATAAAATAAATTTCTAAACCTGAAAAGTTTCCAAGATAACGAATTTAAAGCATGTTTAAAGGATCGAAAAGTGTTGGCAGCCAGAGAGGTAATAAACATTGTAAAATAAATTGACTATTGCTTTATTTCAACATTCTCGATGTTTTTTGATAAACCCTGAAATAGTATAATGTAATTAGACGTTCGAAGTGACTGTATTTAATGTTTCGTCCTTGATGTAACAGCAAATTATGCAGACAATAAAGAAAAATCGAGGTCCAGGATGGGAAAAAACATATATTTTTTAAAGACTTTAAATGTTTTGATTTAATGTAGTGCTATATGGAAAAAATTGCAAATAAATAGTAACTAATTAATTACTCAATTAATATTATGTTATGGGTTATACTTATATTTTGCGTAATAAATGATTAAACAATTTACGTTGTGGTTAAATTTTATTTATTCTATTATCAGCGATAACTCGTATGTTACATAAAAAACTATGAATGGCAGCTTCAATGGTGCTTGATGCAATATGTATTTCAAGGCAACTTTAACTGTAGAAACATCTTCATGTAATTGAACAACCTTTGTTTGTAAAATAGTTTTATTTATCGATTATACCATTCATATTCGAAACTAGATTCTCTTTAAATCTATGAATTACTGTCAAATACTTTTCTAATGTATATCAAACTAAATGCTTGGGCCAAATGATGTACAGTGTATGTTTTGCCCAACTGTCGGCTTTCATTGTCAATAATTTTAGATGGGCACTGTTTAGATATCCAAATTTTGTCACTTTTCAATCTGATCGCACTATGCTTGTTGTTTTAGAAAAATAATATCAGTGAAACTTATGTATTTGCAAAATTATTTTTTAAATAGTTGGAAAATCATTCATAGAGCAACAAACAGAAACTTCCCAAAGTTTGACATAAATTTCAAAAAAACAATGTTATTCAAAGTGCCCAAATCTGAATAGAATAAAACTTCTTTAATGATACAAGTAATGAAATTATTTTAGGTATGAAAATTTTTTCATATAAAATATTGCAAACGGCCTTCCCTAAATTTAAACACCCTAGTGTGGGAACACTACTTTTGGTGAAGTTGGCGACGATTTGGATGTACGACATCGCACTCAATGGGACTACAGGTAACCGCAGGCACGTTCCTTGCTTGATAAAAATTGTAAGCACATCCTTAAAGACTATTACATCCATTAAAACATCTATAAATAAAGACGTTAATGCGCCAAATAAGATGAGTAATGTCTCAATGAAGCCGATGACTGAAAGGGCAATTTTTTTTTATCTTCTAAGGTTGCATATACATCCTTCAGACTAAGATGGGAAAGTAATTGCACCTGAGGCTCCAAACGTGACCGAACATCGTATAATATTGCCAAGTTGATTGTAAGAAACTGATCCCGAGGCCGTTAAAGCACGGTTCGAGGAACGATGAAGGATCGACTTGCCGAATCGAAATGGGACAGTTACCACAGGAAACTGTTATTTTATGAAAAGAAAATAAAAAGAAAGGAATAAGTGATGGTTGTCGGTGTCTGATGTATCCGTGATAAGAAGTAATCTTAGCCTGAAGATGTTGTTTAACTGCCATTAAAAATAGGTTGCCATTTAGCAACTAAAGATTTTCAATTATGGTTCAGGTAAATAGTTTCGGTTACCACTAAATTGGTTGTAGCACTAACTAAAATGGTTATTTCATTGATTTAAATCAATTCATTTCAATCAGGGACTACACTGAGATAACTATCGAGAATACATTTTTATGTAGACATTTATGATCAGCAAGATGCTAAATTGCATGTGTGAGAGTACGGGCACTTTATAACAATTCAGAGAAACAAAATCCATTTAACAATGATTGAAGATTTATTATAATTACTGGCGAATTAGCCCAAAAAAATATTTATTTAACATAAATAATAAATAGGGTTTTTTTCTTTTCATTTTCCAGCAAAGAACTCAGAACAAAAAATCTAGTTTGAAAAAAATTCTCCTATTTGAAACAAATTTTCAGCAATTGTTTGAATTAATTTCCTCTGGGAATAAACAAAAGGTAAATTTAACTGATATAAGCTCTTTATATCGTAATGCACTGCAAAATTGTCATTAGTATGATGGAACTTCAATAACATCCTTTCTCATAAATTATAATTTAAAAGATCTTCCTTCTTCATATATAGTTACTAATAAATAGTAATATTCCAGCCAACATGTTTGTGTCTTCCACTTTACTAAGTAATGATTTTATATAATATTTTTTGAAATAGGAATTTCTGTAAACAAAACGAAGCAATCGAAACTGCTCTATTCATCTTACCGAAAGGTCTTTGAATTGGCTTTTGCAATTTTCTTAAAAGGCTAGGATCAATTCCAATTTGTTTTATATTACCAAATCTTTCATATAAAAATATGTATCTTCAAACTCAACAGCGAGCTTCATTGTCAGAACAGAGAATTTGTCTCTGGTAAAAATTTTCTTGTATTTGCATAAAATTGCAAATATTTAAATAAAAATATCTTGTAATTCTCTTGAAAATTTTTCATGTAAGAAAAATGCCTTCCCGGTTATTAATTAACAATCTTATTATTATTCGGAGCACATTTAATAATAAATATCCAAAAAGAATTATTGTTATTTTTAGAGGTTTTTTTTTTCACTTTTAGATTCGATCCCTTTGGAATGTTTCAAAATTTGAAGGCTGTTTCTAAATATCTTTTCTAGAATCGTTTGTTTCTGAGTTCATGATCCACTACTGACATGACTTCTTTACTATAAATATGTATTACTTCATTACTTTTAATTCAATAGACCGAATTTCTAAACGTACAAATGTAATTATATACCTTGTATGAACAATCAATATACATGATAGAGATATTCTCTTGAAAAATAATATCTTGTTCAAAACATCAATATGTATTCGTTAAATAAATAAACGTTTGTTTCTTTTCATAGATCAAAGGATTATTGTTCCAGTCTCGTTAAAAATAGTGCTGTTCCTCATAAATAGGTAAGTTTTGTAAATTAATTGTTAATATTCTATCATTCGTATTAGTTTATTTTCATATTTTGCAGCCCTTGTTTCCTCGTCATTTTTACAGCTTGTGTTTTAAACAATTAATTAAGGCAAAATTCTCAACGAATAAAGAAATGTTTCATTCAGTTATAATAATTGCAATAGAGCAGATTCAACAATTTATCTATTAGCTGTAGCAATCTCACGCTTCTATTGCTAAGCGCAGAAGAAATGCTCTCTTTCTTCTAACTAGGAACATTTAAATATGCTTTCCACAATTCCAGATTTCGTTCTTAACAAATATTCATTTCACCAGACTTTGTTGTCTCTTATTCTTTATTCTTAAGGTACAACCTGTTACATAACAAAAATAAGAGTTTGTCTTTTCAATCTATCGTCTTTATTCCTTAAGACATGTAGAATATCTATACAATAAATTCCCAAAGCCACATATCTTATATAAAGTAAGAATGATACTTTCAATAAGGCAGTTATGATGAATAGAGAATATTTTAATCCGTACTAGGTTTCTGAAGACAAGGGATTTCTAAAAAATGAGATATCAAAATAGTATTTTTTTACTAGTGGTTAGAATTTTTTGCATCCCAATATGGTGTGAATCCATACTTACATGATACTCATCAAGTATACAGCCTTGATTAAATTAGACATTTGATTCAGTTTTTCCAAGATATAAAACTGACACAGCTTCACAAAACAAACTTATGGCAATATGCAATTACTATACCCAGGAATACATGGGTAATTATATATGTATTCCAACGTATTGGAGGTAATTTGCATCATCAGAATTGCTCCCATTATTCAAGAATGCGAACTCGATTATTCCAATTTCAAATGCAATATTTCGCTAGCACAGTCAATGATTTCATCAGTTCTGTTCCAACCATATGGATTCTTGGTTCAAAAACTTCGTAATTTTCTTCGTTCTTAATCTGTACAGCTATTTTAATTAAAATTCAAATTTGCACATAAAACAGGTTTATATGATTAAAATGGAAGATTTGTTCATTAAAAAACAATTATTCTCTTTCATATCATTAAGTACGAAGTCGTTTGAAGTTTCATGCTTATAGTTTATTCAGTGACATCAACGGATTCTTTTGTTTTTATATTTGAAAATGGAGATATTATTTCATTTCAAATCTCCAAATTCGACATATATTAGATAAATCGGTGTAGAAATAGTTAATTTGAGAAAGCTGGTAGAATGAAATAATAAAGCTTGATTTTCATTTTTATAAAAAACCTTTTCTCAAGTTATTTAAATTCCATTGTTGAACTCTAATAAAAAAAAAAATAACCAACTTCGGCAAGATCACAATTCAAGGCAAACTCTCTGCATTCTCGTCTACTTGAAATGAAAGATAATACAAATCTCTTCTAAAAATCATAATTAACTGCAAACAGAAAAAAAATCAGAAAGAAAAGTTACCCTGAAACACATTTCTCTCATTCAATCCATTACAGATTACAATAAAGCTGGTGAAGTCATCCACTCTACTTTGGCCTTCACTAATGTAAAAGTAGGTCAAGCGAGAGACCCATACTCCAACCAAATGATTTCATCACAAGTTCTTCCGGAGACGAATTAAAAATAAAAAAGGAAAAAAAACAGGAAGAAATGCAAGCAAAGCACTGACGTTTGTTGTTTCATCACAATATTTTCCACGCCTTAAAGAAAAGAGTTCTTGAATATTATTGATGGAGTTGACATCATCTTTCTGGGAAATGGAATTACATCACAGCGTTATGAAATCTGCAACCCTTGTGCACACTTCTAAGCCTCGGTTCTTCACTCTCTATGCCACAAGACATCTTCCACCTATAACTGCTGATCACGCAATACAGCGAGATCGGTGAACCCGTTAGTCTGTTTCAAGAATCATGGTGCGGCTCTGTTTTTTTTTTATTATCATTTCGTTACTCTTTTTTTATACTTGAGTTCGTGAAAGTAATAACAATGTGGTTGTATAAGATCTTTGAGCCTACACCTTTATCGATGTATCTGACGGACTAGCTTCCTTTTGATTTTAGTATGCTGTCCATGTTAGGACCAAAACCAGAATATGTTTACTGAGGTTTCTATTTATTATTTGCTAATTATGATAAAGGATAGATATAGCTCAGTATAATTATCTCTTAAATAATCGCATCGATAAAAATGTCAACCAGTCTTTGTTTCCTTGGAGAGATGTATACATTCAAGTGTAAGGAACAAGAATAATGTTTTCTGCACACAAATTGCTACACACGTATTGGAAATCATGAAGATGCTTTCTCAGATTTCTCGATGAATAGGGTAACGACCTGTGAAATGCATGCATGCATTTTTACCATTTTCAAAAGTGTGAATTTTATTATTTCTATAAAAGTTGATAAAAATATATTACCTGGAAGGAATTTTAAATGCTTACCGTTTCAAAGAAAAACTAAGATAATTGTAAGATTAAGTATTTTTGAGTCTACCATACTTCATGTTAATAATTAAAGGACTAGAGTATCCAATATGCGCTTTGAGTACCTATGGTTACAAGTATTGAGGGATACTGATCTTCTCTGGGTAGTATTTTTTTTTCTGTCAAATTGGGTTTTTTCGGAAAAAATATTTAGATACGAATCACATATTGATTTTAGGAATATTTCTCACACATACTGATAACATGTGAATATTTTTCATGTATTCTGATAACATGTGAATATTTTTCACGTATTCTGATAACATGTGAATATTTTTCATGCATTCTGATAACATGTGAATATTTTTCACACATATTGATCACATATGAATATTTTTCAGTTTTATCTACGTATGAACTGGTCATGTAAATAAAATAAAATAAAAAACCTTAAATGCTCTTGGTTTAGCATGTTATTCGAATTAGTTAATATAATAATATTGATTAATAATATAATTGCATTGTTGCTGTTGGATTTGAACAGAAGTTATTCGCATTCAGATAATGACATATAGTGACATCTCAGAAAATTTTGAGGTACCAGGTGATTTTCGTCTTGCAGCAATAATGCGTGTACCATATAAATTTATGAATTGGCGCTATATGACATTGTCAGCATGAGAGCAGATAGAAAAAAATAATAATTGTAAAAAAAATCGGGATTTAGGGGGGAAGGGGGTCCTTTTTATTTTATATTTTATTTATTTTTGCTTTTTCCTATGCGAAGTAGACAAAGTATCAACATCTTCAAAAGTTTTGACCCCCAGGTTTTGACAAATCTCCACTTTTTAGATCTTTCCGAGTTCGAAAAACACAATTTTGGAATTATGTCTTTCTGTGTGTGAACAATGAATTTGATATGTGGTCTTTATACCGAATTTATAGATTTCTATCAAATTTTGAACGCAATACTTGAGCAAAAAATTTGTGCGTCTGATTAAAAATGAACACGATGATAACAGATATCTAAAAAGATAAAATCTGGTACTCAATTCGAGCACCTGAAGAGAAGAGTCATATAAAATTTTGAACTAAATCAGTCAACGTGTTTGCACGTTCCCTTAAGATTGACTATTCAGTCGGTTTGTAGGGTCCTATACGAGTAAACGCGATAATTTGCAAACAAAACAACTTAAATAAAATTTGGTAAATAATTTTGAGTTAAAATGTTAATTCTGATTCAGATATTGGGTGGGTCAGTCAACAAAAAGGCATGATAGATTCTCTTTACTGTATTATGATTCACAAGACGCTCGTGTTCGGGACTTTGAAAATAATCTGAGCTCTGGTAGTGGTGTTCATGGCTTTCAATTTCACAATTTTTATCTGGGGTGGGAGAGAGAGAGAGTAACAGGATTATTAAAGAGTATGTGAAAAAGTTTGTGGAAGGCAATTCCTTTGGTTCATTATTTAAGTACAGATAATCTCTTTAATATAAATTATTTATAATATAAATTTGAAAACTTGGACTATCAGGGAGGTTTTTTCAATTTCAGACATAAAGTCGACATTCGCGACAGTCTAGCTAATGAGACACATCTAATCACTCTTTTTTCATAGATTCTATGCTATCAATATCCCGATTCCTGTTTCATAGATGAGTTTTGAAATCGTGAAAATTTTCCCATTTATCCTTTCTATGAGATTTTTTCTGGATATAAGGCATATTATTTTTAAAATAGCATTGCATTTTTAAAAATTTCTTTGAGATTTGCTAAATGACTGCATTAAATTAAATTTTTATTACTAATAATTTATGGCTATTTTTCTGTTATCTTTCATATAAATATATTTTCAATTTTTAAAAAATCATGCAAGAAAATGAAATATTATATCCTTATAAAACAATAATTCTTAACCTTTTTTTAAATTTCGGGCTCCTTGACCAATCATACCCCTATTTCATTCCATTATGTATGATTATTAATATCGACGTCATATCTATCAATGTCCGCCCTTACGTCTTTTTTTTTCTCCTCCAGTCTGTTCCCCAAGACCATTTCTCTTACTCCTGGGATGTATAGTTTACCGTAAATGCCCGAAACTGGGGAATGTTGTCTTTGAATGTCAACATATACCAAATGTTTCAGCGAAAGACTGAATATTTTATTATATTATTATGTATTAAGTAACGGATTATCACCAGTGTATGTCGACAATCACCGACTTGCTTTGGTGGAGGTCGGAATGAGACGCCGATGTTCACGGAGAGGCGACACCACTTCTTGTATATAGCCGACTACCTCGCCGCCACTGAACGTAGCAATATCGACAGGATTAGGCGACACCACTGTGCGAATTCCTGATGTCGACTTTGGTCGTTCAGATGCCCAAAATGCGTTGGCGGTTGTTGTTGAAATAGAAGACTCCGATTTTTAAAAATTCGCTAAAAAAAATGGTACCATCAAGCAACTTTACAACCATAATCAGTTTGTAATTAGTAAAGAAAAGTTACTTTCCATAGATGAGATTTTTTCCTCAAGAAATGTAGCCGAGAGAAGCCTCTGCAGCTAAATTGACAAGTGGAGAGCAAGGCTATACACGCTGACATTGTGAAAATAAATGTTTCAATATTAAATGCAGTTATAAAAGGAATGGACTCTTGTGCATTTGAAAATGCCATAACAGTTTAAATTGTTGTAACAAATAATATAGTATAGCGTCAATCACATAATAAGTTTAACACACTAAAGGCGATGGATCTTGATGAAAGTATGCTAGGTAACGCGAGATAAATCGTAGTACTACAACTCCTGCCTTTATGTGTTAATATTATAGCTGAAAGTTTAATTATTATAGCATTCTCCTAATTTGCCAATATCATTCATAGTATGTTATAATAATAAAGTATGATTAAAAAAACGTAACAAAAATATTTTTTCTACATTCGCCATCAGTGTATGGTGATTGTCGACATACACCGGAGATAGAACGAATATAATAAAATATTCGATCTTTCACCGAGATATTTGGTATATGGTAACATTCCGCAGTGAGTGTTGACATTCGTTAGATTTCTGTCTTTCAAGGTAACATATACATACCACAAGTTGTGAAACTTTACTCTAGAGAAATCCCAAAGATTAAACGGTAAGGAATTTTTTGTATAGTATAAGGTTCGTCCGCTCATCTCATTTGATTTGTTGCATAGATTATTTAAAGAAATCATGACTTTGATTTTAGTAAAAATTCACTATTAAACCACAACGACGCAATTTTTTTCATTTGTAAAGAATTTGTTTTGAAAACTTATTTTAATGATTTATTTGTTGAATTACATTTTTTGTTAGAAAATCTTAATTTTTGCATACTGAGCAGAAATATTTTTGCCTTCTATTTAAATAAAATACTCCTAGGGAAAATAAATAAAATTAAATACTCCTCACTTATAAAATATTAAGAACTGAAAAGAATTAAATAAAAATATTAAGAAATATTTTTAATGAATAATTATTACAAGTATACATTACTAGTTGTCAAATTAATAAAGAGGGCAAAAAGAGATCTGCAACACAATTTTAATAGCAGAACGGATTTTTTTTATTATTATTTTGTACTCAGAACAATATCATTAATATAAATTCTTCTTTAATTTAATTAATATGGCGAAATATAAAAAGCAGAAACCCCAGAAGTTTAATCTATCGCAAACCTGACTAACCCAAAACTAACAGAACTACAAATAATTTGTTCTTTTATTATTATACTCGGCGTTCTTATTTCTTTATCTGAATGAAATGAAAGACGATAGCGAAAAAACAAGTAGCTAACTAAAATATCGTAGTTTGATCCATGAAATCAGAATAAAACATTTCATTACTAGCCGCCTTTGGCGACCAGATGGTTCGCCATGAGTAATGCGTTCTAAAATTTCCAATTAAATCATATATTTTTTAGCCAAAATTTAAGAAATAGTTTAAGTTAAAAGATTCAGTTATTTGTAGTTAAAGAGTCGGTAACTTTATTCGGAAAAACTTTTTGAGTTTAATGCTCTAATAATTTATCAATTATGCTTCCAAAATATTAATGTTTTTTTCGGTGATATTGCCAAAATGTTAAATATGTTTTTTAAAGAAAGCGAAAAAGGGAAAAAATTATTGAATTAATGATACAGATATTGCAAACGATTATAGAAATATGCCATTAAGTCGGAATTTCAATGCATATCCTGTCTAAATTCAATCAGGTTTACTGTAAATAAAGATAATTTATGGAATTAATGATATAAATATTGCAAACGATTTCTTAGAATCCTTTGTCTTGCATTTATTTTTATAGAAGATATCACATTTTATATTTATGTTGTATTATCCAGTCACGTGATGAAAGTTGTATTTCTTTAGATTTGATTTACGATGATGGTTTTTTTTTTTTCATTTGAACTTCCGGCATTGTTTTATTTTATTTTATCCAGTCACGTGCTAAAAAAACATGGTTAAAATATTTCTTTAAAAATTCGTTAAAAATAGAAGATTGAGTTATACATTAAAACACTAATACGATTAGAAAGCTAATTTTTTTATCTTTAAATTGATGTTAAAATCATGTTTGTCCGATAATAATTTCGGAAGTTATAGCGGAAAAACGTCGAAATTTCGCTTAAATTTTAATTAATTCAAATTCTAATTAAAAATTCGAAAAAAGGGCTCCGAGGTGCACATTCCCGACATCCAAAGGTATACATGTACCAAATTTGGTAGCTGTAGGTCCAACGGTCTGGCCTGTAGAGTGCCAACACACACGCACACACACACACACACACGCACACACACACACACACGCGCACACACACACACGCACACACACACACGCACACACATTGAGCTTTATTATAAGTATATAGATTAAGAATAACCCTAATTAAAAATGATACAATATTCTATTATAAAGTTTCTTTTTGAAATAGAAATTTCATTCAAGATCAGAAACAGCAAATAATAGATAAAGGAAATAGACGATGAAATTATAGACAATAGTTTCTTAGATTTCTAGAGAAATAGGAATAAAGATTTCTGAATAGAATATATCCGATATCTCAGTCTTTTTAAAAATCGCAAGTTGATACTTCTTTCATTAAAAGACTAATAAATGGTTTCCTAAATATATATTGTATCCTTTTTGATCGAGGGAGACACTTTTTTTAGCATTTTTACTTTTTATCTTTAAAAATAAAACACGATTCAAACAGATTAAGTTTTTCCTTTCAGATATGCGTCGTATTGCAACTGGCTGGAAAGCTATTTTCTATTTCGATCGCAGAATTCGACTTTCGATTCATTTCTGTGTACTACTTGTTTTTCATTTTGATCGTTGATTTTGTCTTTCAACTTATTTCTGTGTACATTTCTGTATAATTTTTCTTTTATGGTGAGAATTATTTTCGATATATAGCAAAATCAATAATCAAAAAATAAAATATCTAAATAAGTGATACTCAACTTTTTTTTGCAGTGGTACACTTTTAACGATTGCAAAATTTGGCGCAACCAAAGGAAAAGATAAATTTAAAAGTTGTTTACTTATATATAATGTACTGTGTAAAATAGTTAATGATAATAGTTTTGAATATAAAATAAAACAATATATGTAGTACAAAAATAATAGTATATTTATTTAGAAATTAATTACAAGAATATTTATAAAAAAGAATATTTAAAGTGAGAAATTTGAGCTTGGTGTTTTTTAATCATTTCATTTATATTTGGTCGTAAAAAGAGCAATACTACTTTCATATCGTCTGTTACATCTGACAGTCTAGATCTGTTTTTCGTTTTTATGTTAGTTAATACAGAAAATCCGAATTCTCACAAATAAGATGTAGAAAACTGTAATAATATTTTTTAAGTTTTTTTGGGCTATTTTGGGATAACCGCATTTAATGTTAAGCCAAAATGAATTGATTTTGATATTTTAAAATTAAATCCCGTTTATTAGAAAGCGAAATTAATTCTTCCTCTTCATTCAAAGTTAATTCAAATACAAAAGTATTCATTATCACAAATGGATTATGAACCAAATCAAATTTCTTATACTTAAATTTGGGAAATAATGAATAATTATCAACTCTAATGTTGTCAAATGGTCAATAAAAATTTTGTGAATAGTTTGACTCAAACTTTTCCATATTGCCTTCTTAGGTTTTTTTCTTCCATAAAGCTATTTGTTTTTGGAATGCCACCAGTTTATCTATTGAGTTTAATATTTTTTCGACCCTTGCATACTTGAACTTATTTTATTAAAAATAACAAAAATGTCTGATAAGTAAGCTAGTTTAGCCCACCATATTTCATCTTCCAACAGATGAAAAAATCCAAATTTTTTTGTTCGAAAAACATTTTTATTTCGTCTTTTAATTCCATTAATACATTTCTAAAATTTTGGCGGCACGCTTTAAGAATTTGGTGGCACAGCGTTGAGAATCACTGATCTAAATCTACACTTTAGCAAAAAAAAAAAAAGCTAAGCAATCAGATTAAATTCCTCAATCACGCCGTTTAATTTCTACCTCTCCTGTAACTTACAGCACTGTCACTTATTTTCTAAAACAGCGTATTAAAAATTTTGAAAAAAATTCCTGTTTTGTCAAAAAAATTAAAGAATGTTTCACTGTAAGTAAAATAATAAAAAAAAAAGATTTATTTGCGTTTTTCACGTATTGGTGATAAATTTAAGGAATCCATCAACAAAATTTCAGATTTAAATTCAACGTTGATTATGGTATTAATTCTCTTAACGAAGAAAGGCAATTGCAAGAAGTGCAAGATTACAATAGACGTTCAAACAGATTGTAGACTTCAGGAGCCTGAAGAGGCAACAAAAACTTTTGATTTATGTGTTGCGTGCTTGAACTTGAGTTGCCAAAATTCAAGTTTTGTGACTTTCCCATTTTTCTTCCAGGCAAGTTATGCTTTGAACGACCGGGTGAACCCAGCCTACAGGCAGCCAACGAAAGCAATCTGTTAGCATTCATTTTCCACTGAGTGCTGAAGATTATAATTAAAATTTACAAATTATGAGTTCCGATACCTATAGATGTTCATACACGGTGATAGATTTTAGACAGGTAGCTAACGAAAGCAATCTGTTAGCATTCCTTTTCCACTGAATGCTGAAGATTATAGTTAAAATTTGCAAAATATGAGTTCCGATACCTATAGATGTTCATCCGCGGTGATAGATATTAGATAATTTTTTATGACATTATTTATTTATTTATTTTTTATTTATCATATGTCAAAAGGGTATTAAAAAGCTTGTCACTTGGAATATCCTTATTTATTATTATTATTTTGCAACTTTGAGCAAATTTATTTTTTTATTTGCTTATGCTTGGCATCTACATTTGTACACATTTTTGTTGAAATTCACAGTCAGTGTTAGTAATTGCTGTTATATGTTATATTATGTATATATTATGTTATATTATATGTTAGTTATAATCTATATAAATATAAATGAATGTTTGTCTGTATGTATCTTATGTGTTGCCGTACCGCTCATCAGATTCCGATACAACTTTGACAATATATTGCTTGCACTTACGCGAAGGTTATATGCATAATACATTCATCTAAATTATAAAAAATATTTTCAAATATTGCATCTATTAACCATGTATTAACCACCCAATAACTCGCCAAAGAAACACTATAGATTAAGTAAAGTTGCTAAATTCAAGCTGGACGTTAATATTTCGCTGCTATTGCACGTAAATGCAAAGTAAGTCTTTCTCTGAGGTAATAATTTTATTAGAGAGTGTGCGAGAAACTTTTAGGGGAACCAATCCTATAAGTTTTACATTTTAACTAAATATTTAATAAATTTTTGGCGTTTTTTGCAGTAACTTCCAAAAATATTATAGTACAAATAGTTTTGCATCATCTTAGTTTTCAAAAAATTATTTTTTCAACAATATTAAAGGTTTTGTAGTATAAATATATTTTCTATGTTTGATAATTTTTTTAAAAAATATTTTAATTGCATTTTCACATATTAAACTTGAGAATTCTGAACGAATATGAAACGAATCACGAGATATAATAAATAGCTTCTTTCATTACCATTCTGAAGGAACACCAAACTTCACAATTCTAAAAGAATACACAAATCTAATATATAAAAATGAATATTTGTTTGTCGAAGAAAATAATAAAAATAGAATAAATACTGTTTTTCTCCTTTATATATCCTTCAATTCCAATGAATGTATTCACTGTCGATAAGAAAATAAATACCATACTTCCTATCATTCTTAATGAAATAAGATAACTATTTCAAATTCCAAACGATGTTTTCAAGACTATTTCTTCTGCGACAGCAACGCGATAGGTACCGGCTAGTGTTATATTACTATGTAAACATAATGAAGCAGACAGGAGCCCGACTAAAAACGTGTTAACATTATCCAAATATTTTATAAACTATATATATTTGTGTGTTTGTAAGAATATCACTAAATCTAAATTAATTTCTTAATTTAATCCATATTAACTTAATTCTAAAATGTTCTCTAATTTCCTTATCCAATTCTACCTTTTTTTTTATTTAATTAATGCTACACAAGCTCTGTAAAAATGTTTAAATCAGCGGCTCCCACTTTCTGAGTGAAGGGATAAAAATTTGTCGAATTCTTTTAATAGATACCCATAATTCCCTTGCCGAAATCGACATGTGTAAAGAAACCTCTATCAGAATATCATCCGAAAAAATATTTCTATCTGTCTTGTGACGTTCTGTAGATTTCCGTATCTCTTCGCTTCTTGCTTTACATAAATTATGCCTCCCAAGATGGAATAAAAGCGAAGTTTAAAATTCGAAAGTGCCTTCTCTCTTCGGTCCCTACTTAAAAAATTATGTTTACACACGCACACATATATATGAGCACTTTTGCGGTCGAAGGCAGAAAAGACACTGAATTTCTAAACTTCGCTTTTATTTCATCCCATGGGGTATAATTTACTTACAAGAAGCACAGACAAAATACGTCCTTTTACTGAGCATCACGAGAGGGGAAAAAGCGAAAAGGGTCAGAAATATTGATCCTCAGTCATATATACCATGAGATTCCGATCGGAATTTCTTTACACTTGTCGAATTAGGTAAGGGAATAATAGGGATCTTTTAAAAGAATGTGTTAGATCGATATATTTTTATCCCTTTACTCGGAGTGTGGGAACCGCTGACAAGCATTTTTACAGCGCTTCTGTTGAATTAATTAAACAGAAAAATGGAATGGGATCAGGAAATAAGAGAATATTTTAGAATGGTCTGGATCAAAATAAAAATTTTGGAATTAATTAGAATTAAATTAAATTTTTAAGTATCATTACACACACACACATACATACATATACATATATATATATACA
>JAPMOQ010017091.1:58651-122412 GCA_026543055.1 Argiope trifasciata | reverse complement strand
ATATATATATATATATATATATATATATAAACTGGCGTGATTCAAGTTTTGTCCAGAATGGTTCTGTGCCTAAAATTGTGTTATCCAATTCTTTTTACCCTCTCCTTGAATTTGACCTCCACTGACCATACTTATAATTATATCTCTCTGACCCTTTGATAAGATGGTGCTTTTTAAAGATGTAATCATCTTTAAACTCTACTTCATTTATTCTTGTACGTAATAAATAAAATATAGTCATTATTCACCAGAACTTCAAAATAATGAATAACATTCCCGCTTTAATAGTTTTATTGCATTTAGTCATTTAACTGCAAAAAAGATCATTAATTTTGGGGTTTTGAAAGCCAATCAAGCAAACAAAGCTTTACCATGGTTTAAATGGATTCACATTTTCCTAAATAGAGTCAGTGATTCAGTAATTGCAAATCTAGTTTCACCGCATGAACGCCCATTCTTTTTTAAATTTTTTCTTTTTTGTTTGCCGACAAGCGTAGGTGTGAAGACCATTATTCGGTAATTAAGATCTCATTAATCAACTGTGCTGTCTGTATTTCACCCACTGATTTCTAAATTTACCTAAAGTAGGCTTAACGGCTCTTCAGAAAAAGCGCAAAAATGCCCATTTTTTTTTTTTTTCTTTTAAAGATGAAGAAGTGCGAAGCGTATAAATAACCCGACACGAAATTTGCTGGCACAACCCATGAAAAATGAGAAATGCCATTATGAAATGGTCTAGGATGAGAAAAAAAATGAAAGACAGGAACGTGTTAAGAAAATTTTCGAAAGTAGACTTCCCTGTAATTTATACGATGAATATTATACAGAATATTTCAAGGTTGTAATTTGTTAGTATCTTCTCTCGATTCTGAATACTAATAATTCTTTTTCATTCCTCAATACCTCTTCAAGTACCATAACTTTTATTTTAGAGTAGATTACTGTTAGAATTTCAATGGCTTATTTACTTATTTCGAACCGAAATCTTTTTCTATCATGCATTCATAAATTACGGATTCGTCAAATCGGTTGCAAAAGAACTCAAAGAGAAAAGTTAATTTTAATTTGTCAGAAAAACATGCTTATTTCCTGATTTTAAATCCAGTCTTTAACGTATTCCATCAGCTTATCGCTCATTCCTTTATTGTAGTATGTTTGCCGTTTCTCTAATTCTCTACAAGTGGCCTTATTCTTCAGCAATCCTTTTTAAATTTTAGTGTAATCTGATGAATCTGTTATAAAATTCAAATTCACACCCAAAAAATTTTGTTTTTATTTCCTTTGAAAATGCTTACCAGACAAAATCTAATGGTGGTTTGACTCCCAAACTGCTCTACCTAAATTTCAATTGAAGGGCCACACTGGCTTGATGTTAAAATCTCGAAATGCCAGAAAGCCCAAGGTCACGATCTTAGGTCGGACCTGGTTCAAGTTAAATACATCAGAGCCAAACATCATCCTGCTAATGTGACGCGGAAGTCTGGATAGTTGGTGATGGCTCAGATTTCATCTTCGTCATCTGACATGAGTTCTAAATTACGCATTCCATTCCAACATACTCATAGTGTTGCTTTCCAAAGGGACGTTAAAATAACTAAATTAAACTAGCCTCTAATTCATTAAAAGCAACCGTTCATTCCACTAATATGGTTTGCTGTCACTCTGAAACCGTATGTCTGTGTGGAAACCAGACACAATTGGCTAGTCTCGGGTGACTCACCGAATATTCAATCTTTCTCATATTCCATAGGCTGCGGTAGTCTGATGGTAAGGTCTCGGCTTCGGAGCCGGAGGATTGTAGGTTCGAGGTCCAATTCCACCGAAGAATCGCCGTGTGAAGGCCTTATCACGCAGCTAAATATCGTCTGCCCTTTTCGTCAGCAAACGACAACAAAAGTGACATCGCTTGTGTGACGTCATTTCAAAATTTCACATGATTGGTGGAATTTCGTTTGCAGACAGTATTTCCGTCACTATCATCGGCATTTTCAAGCTGGTTAAAAAAAGTTGCCGATGTCGAAAAACTTGCTTGACCGGTTCTTGAGGGTAGAAACGTAAAATTGCTGACGAAAAGTGCGGACGATATTTTGCCGTGTGAATAAGGCCTTACGTGGTCTGGTGCACGTTAAATCTGGTGCCAAACGTCCTCTTAGTGATGTGATGTGAAAGTTTGAAGAAGGGGTTACCAGCTCAGGTATCGTCTTCGCCATTCGACTGCAGTTCAAAATTATGAAGTCCTCCTAAAATAGTCTTAGCATTTCTTTAAAACGGGATTCTAATATAACTAAACTAAACTAAGCTCATATTCCATCTCACTATTCCGTTTTAAATATGCATTGCATGTACTTAAATGTTGAAATACGTGAGGAAAGATGCGTATGGTAGGGGAACTTGTAGTGCTTGGTTTTCTCCAAACTACGAAATCAGAGAGGCTGGCAGGCCACGTTCGTCAGTGCCCCTGCTAAATTGAAGGACCAAAAAGGACATAATTTTGTAATCAACATTTCAGTCGCTTACTTGTGAAATAGAATTTTCAAACTTAGTAAACTTTTGTGTTCTCAAGGAAAATACTTTGCTTTTATACTTCAGATTTTAATTAGACGTTTATTGATTAATTTATTTAAAATTTGATTTCGTACTGTTGCGTCACTTGGGAGTGAATTTAAGTGAACTGAATTCTAAGATTATGTAATAATATTTAATAAAACGTTTCTACATTTTAGTATAATGATAAAAATATGTTTTTTACTGTTTTTATTTATTTCCTTACTTTTAATGTACTCTGAGTGAAATATTTGGGTGTTCTAAACTTCGTGTGGAGGAGTAAATTGAATATTGGGCAAAATTTTAAAATATATAAATCAATGAAAAAAATTAAAAATTCTAATTCAATAAGATATTTAATTTTAAAAGGTTTTTTTTTAAGTTGGAAGTTATAAAGAAGCATAAATGTTATATTTTTTATTACTTAAGACATTTTTCCTGAAAGCTATCTCATCCACTTAGCTCTGAAAAAAATGACTTTATTCCATGTTTAGTGAAAGTTAAGGAAAAGAATTCTTCAGAAACTTTTCGGAAAAAAACTGCTGACATTTTTTTTTTTTTTTTTTTTTTTTTTTCTTAATAAAGTCTTGAAAAGGAAGAGACAGATTAATCTGGGGCTGATTCTTTTTTAATCTTGAACAAGAGACTAAATTCTGGAGTGCCCCTTGATAATACAAACTATTTAGTTTTCAAAATATAGCTTAAAGATGAGAAAATTCATTTGATTTTCATTAACTTTTGTAAATAAATTAAATATAGTGAATGTTTTTAAAATTTTAGCCACCTATTTGTCAGTGAAATTTAAAATAGCCTAAAATATTTCAATATTTGGGGAGCCAAAAAAGAGCAGCGGCCTACTGTAATGAGTTTTTTTTTTTTTTTTTTTTTTAAGGAAATGTTAACTTTCTAGTGACATTTTTTTTCTTTGCTCTGTATTTGATATTATTTTTAATGATGATTTTTGGCTTTATTGTTTGACAATGTTTTGTGGTTTCATTTTGCTGTATTTTTACTTAGTTGGAATTTTGAAATAATTTTGTGTTTGGTACCGTGTATTTTGTTTATTATTTGATCTTAATACATTTTTTTGTTTATGTTGACATAATCCCCTACACACAATTTCTGAAATTTTTGGGTCACGTGGGGTGAATACTTAGCTGAAAGTCAGACCTCTTACAGAAAAAATAAATAGTTTGATTCCCTATTTGATGGTGAACCTTGATACAGTCTTCAAGCGAATTTTCATTTTTTCCACAATTTAAATTGTTAAATTGGTTGATTTCATTGTTGTTGTATATATAGCAGAATTGGCGTGCTTTAAACAAAGTGGTCTTCCCTTTTAAAAGTTCTTTTTCACTTATTCCTTTGACTTTTGTTTGTAGATTCATTTTTGTTTAATTTGTCGTGGATGACACTTGATGTTAATACAGTTTTTTTAAATATTCATTAATTAAATTTTAATACTATAAATAGAGTTTTAGCAGTTTGAGATGAAATTAAAATCAACAGGTGATAGCTCAATCGAAAAAAAGCGAGGATTTCAGTATTTTTCACGTGAAGGTGAAGAATGCGAATTCAGCTCTTGCGAAAATCAATAATTTTTTGACACTTAATAATTTTTTTGATAATTATTTAATAAAAAGTAACTAAGATAAATTTTTTCTTTGTTGACCTAAGTAGGAATTGAATTAATTTTTTTTTAATATTACTTGTTTAATTTTAGTTATTTATAAATATTTTGGTTATTTATAAATAAAATCGCATTTCCTGAAATTCCCTAGCAATTAGCTCTACGAGTATAGAATCTAAACATAAGTAAAGTAATCAATTAAACGGTTATTAATTCCTGAAAATATTGTAAAATAGTATATTATCTAAAATAGATGGATGCACAAAATTTCAAACTTTAACCCAATAGAAAATTAATATAAAATTCCATCTTTTGAAACAAGGAACGAGTTAAGTAAAATTGTATAATAATCGTAGAAAAGCATTAAAGTGTTTAGAAATATTCCTCGACAGCAAAATGACCTATAACAAGATACTGAGGATCATTTATCATTTCAGCATCTCTATGATTATAGTTTATGTCGCTATCTTTAAGAAACAAGCATGGACCCATGTTATAAATGAAGTAACAAATCGTTTTTCAATGAAACCGGATTGAAAGAAACTATGTTATAGTCCCTACCCAACTCACTTGCAGACGAATTAAAGAAACTCCTTATGACATTTAAACAAACTCATAATGAAAGAATATTTACTCAGGTTGTAAGCATGATTACTCTGATAGAGTTAAAATTGCTGAATCGAGAGTAATTTGGATTCATACAACTACAACTAAAGATAGCCAACAGATGTTTTCTTTGTTTACTTTTCTACTGTATTTATTATTTTTTTCCTCTGTCTTGTTACCTTGCGTGATGAAGGGGGAAAAAAAAGAGCAGACGAGTTTTTTTTTTCCCCTCGTCTTTTACGACCTGCGAAAAATATATCATCCTACCATTAACCTTTCCCTCCTTCATTTGATCTCAACCGGTAGATTCTACACACATACGATTTTTTTATTATCTCGGACTTTAAATGGGCAAGGCAAAGCATGGGTTATTCTTAAGCTACGATCTGTAAATTTGAGGCCTGAATAGTTTGTCAGGCATTATGAATGTTTTAAGGTTCTATTTATATCTAAAAAATAAATGTTTATCATGAAGCAGGATTTTGGTTCAATCTGCGACAGAAATTCATTAATTTTTAATGTGTTGCTTATTTGTTAAACGTAGAGTTAGCTGTTAATTTGTGATTAATTAAAGCATCTGTTTGGTTCTTGAGTGTAATGGAATTATGTTTATCTTTTTATTAATAAAAATCTTTTGTAGTAGTAACAACCTTTTGTAGTAATTCGTATTTTTATAGTAGTAGTAGCAACCTTTTGTAGTAGTTCGTATATTCGTAGTAGTAGCAATATTTTGTATTAGTTCGTATTTTTTTAGTAATAAAAATCTTTTGCAGTAATTTGTATTTTTGTAAAAGCAATAACCCTTTGTATTAGTTCGTATATTCATAGTAGTAATAACTTCTTGTTTTAGTTTTTATATTCATAGTAGTAGTAATAACCTTTTTGTAGGAGTTCATATTTTTTTAGAAGTAATAAACTTTTGCAGTAGTTCGCATTTTTGTTGCAGTAACGACCTTTTGTATTAGCTTGCATATTCGTAGTAGTACCAATCTTTTGTAGAAGTACGTATATTCTTAGTAGTTCGCTTATTCTTTGTAGCTGTAATAACCTTTTGCAGTAGTTCGTATTTTTGTAGTAGTAATAACCATTTGTAGCATTATTGCCATATTCTTTTTTTTTACTGTTTCCATCTTAATATTTATCTATTATTTTTGATTTTCCATCCAAAAAATAAAAATAATCTATACATGTTGTTTTCGTAAAAATAGATAAACTTTTTTTTTTTTTTTTTTTTTTTTGCTTTATGACGGAAATGAAGTCATTTGGAAGAATTCAAAGCACAATGCTGAAATCTATTGCGAAATCAACTGCATCGATCTATTCAGTCAAGCGAAAAGAGGCTAAGCTGAGTAAAAAGGGAATTTCAAAGAATCGTTTGCCTTTTTTTTTTTTAAATCATTTATCACCATTTTTTTCTTCTAAATATACACTGGCTTCGTAATTTTTGATATAAATATATGTTTCTTTTTTATTTCTTTTACATAACAGAGTGAGGCACAAATATTACTTTAAAAGTAATTCAAAATCTTATTCTGGATTAACTTCTCATTAAAATCATTCAGGGACTGAATTTTGAAAGGCGACCTGGCCCAAGGCTAAAGTACTTTTAACTTGATTTCAAAGGAAGTGGCCTGATCCGTTCCGGCTTTTATTCTAATCCTTTTGTGAGAACAAAGCATTAAAATAAAAAGATATAAAAATTACTGCGAAAGACTTCATTGCAAACCAGAAAATTTCTCAAAATTGTTGTTATAAAAAAAATATTATTTCCTTTTAATGTTAACTTCTTCGCCTAATCGTTTTGCTACCTTTATTTTTTAGTTTATTTTTGTAAATGTTAAAAAAATTATCTGCAACTTTACACTTCCTAATTATATAAAACACACATACTGTTTTCTAGGTTCTACCATATGTAAAAGTTTAAAAGCATTGTTTGACCAAAAATTTTTTGCACACATATCTATCTATATTAGCAATATCAAACAAGAATATTTAAATTATTACTGAATTCAATAATTAAAATTAAAATAGTAAATTATAATTAATAATAATTAAATCAGTTATAATTAAAATAGTGAATTATAATTAATAATAATTAAATTAATTATAATTAAAATAGTAAATTCCAAATTCCAGTATTTATTTCCATAAATACTGTCATTTTCCAATAAATAAAAATACTTGTTTTAAACGCAATATATAAAAATCGTAACATGTAGGCATTTCTTTCGCAATGACACACTTTATTAAAGGGGTTTTAGCAAAATTATTTTCTAAATATTTTTATTCAAAATAAAACAAATTTTCATCATATAAATTTATACTTCATTTTATTTGGAGTCTTTCTTGTCAGTCAGTATGTTAAGAGATGCTACTTATAACATATAATAGCCCTAAATAAATAATGATATCACGATATATCGAAAAACATCGATATGTGTTGAACATACATCGTGATGATGAAGTTCCGTCATCGCCCAGCCCTACTAATGACTACTAATGACTAATGATTCTAATAACTTCTTCTAGATATTCTTAACTATACACTAGAGAGCTTTTTCCGTTACTCTATTTATTTAAAAAAAAAAAAAAAAAGGAGGGGAGAAACTGAACAGTCATTATCCTGACCTTCAATACAAAGTTTGCTTTGAAGCGTTTGTCCCCTTGGGGTTTCCTCTCATAAGAACTCACTTTTTCTTCCCGAAACACGGGATGTAACCTTGTGATGTGTAAATATGTTGCTCATTAAGGAAGGTATACCAGAAACTTTTCCGAATTTTTTATTTCTGACTCCACATGCTATGACATGCAAGCACAGGTATTCATTAACATGATTTCTGTCGAGGCCAAACAATAGGTGTGGTTCAGTTCAGATACTGTTTTTCTAAATTGTTATTGAAAAATCTAGATAACTTTGAAAGTATGTAGTTTGCCGTCTTGTGAGAGTACAATATTAAAAAAGAAATGTGTATTATTGTCTGAAAAATTATATGTTAACATTAATTCCTTTGATTTAAAATTATATGCTAGCATAATTCCTTTGATTTCTGTCAAAGAGTTGTAGAAATTCAATCTTTGGAAAAAGTTCATTGATAAAAAATATTGTAAATACTTTTTTTAATTGATGTCAAAATTCATTCAATTAACACGTTAACGCCCAGCGTTCTATTTATAAGGCAGTTGCATTTAATTTCCATTGTTAAAGTGAAAGCATTCATTTTTTTCTTTCGCCTAACTAGTCAAAATATGTATTCTTATACAGTAAAAGCTCCTTATTCACGCTTCCTTCATTCGCGTTTTCACTATTCACGGATTTAAAAAATGCGACCCAATTCCTATATTCGCGGCTAAACATTTCTTTATTCGCGGATCTAATAAATACATACATAATAATAAAAGGATTCCAGTAAGTATCCAACCCAATATCCTGTGTAAATGCCGTCAAATGGATTGATAAAAAAGTAAAACAGATCTTATTACAACTTTGTCTAAAGTATGTTGTTAAATGCAAACTGCCAACATAGCCGAAATTACGAATGGAATAGGACGAGATGGGTTCGAACAAATAGAATCAAGTGACTTTCAGGAATTGCTTGAATCGCAAGATGAAGATCTGACTGAAACCGACTTGGAGGAAATGTTAAATTCACAGCCCATTGAAGAAGAGGCTTCAACAAGCACTGGAAACGTGACATTTAATTTGAAAAATCTTCATGAAGGTTTAAGAATGGTAAATGAGCTTTGCGATTTCTTTATGAACATTGTTCCGTCTATGGAACCAAGTCTTATTATTACGAGACAAATTGCTTATGCGACTGCTGAGTATCAGTCTGAATTGAAGGAGCTTTTAAAAACTGCCAAGCAAGAGAAAATTACAAAATTCTTCAAACCATTGCCTAAGCCTTAAGATAATGAATCAAAATGTTCAAAAACTTCAATTAAATTGATTTATGTATACATATTATTATATTGATTATTATATATATATAATATAATATTATTTTTTCACCTAGGAACGTATCGCCTATAATTCCATATAAATTACCATTCTGTATTCGTGGCATATTTATGGAACATATACTCCGCGAATAAAGATCTTTTACTGTACTCTTAAATAATTTTTAACTGTTATGTCTTACATATTTGCCAGGTTTTTAAATAAGATACTCGCTGTTTTTAAATATTTTTTTCTTTTGGTTTATCTTTGTGATAATTCATGGAGATTGAAAGTAGCCTTAATTTTTGATATTTTACTACATTCTTAAAAAAAGTGAGATATATCTGTTAAAAAAAAAACTTTTTGAATGGTTATTTGAGAATTTTATTTGAAGGGGCGAGGGTCTAAACTTCATTTTTGAAAGGGAATACCTGTAAGCAGCTGCATAATCTTAATTAATCACCATTATGCATCCTTTTCTGAAAATTTAGGTGGAACTAACGACACTGGGATGCAAACTGGTTGACAGAAGAAAAAAAGAGAGAATGTAGGGAAGACAAAAATAAAAAGAAACTTTTTTCTATACTAAACCTACCATAACCGGTCAAATGACCGATTATGAACTTTTTCATTGAAAAGGCGCATATAATTTTGTCATTTTTGTACATTTGACTTCATGACTTTTTCTAATAATTATACAGAGTGCCTCATAAACCTTCACCTAATGCTATTATTCCCTAAATATTGATCATACATATATTGTAAATTACAAATCTGCGTCAAAAGAGCTGCAAAATGTTAAGAAGTCGATTAAAATTTTCAAGGGATTAAACTTTAAAAAAATACAAAATTTAAATTTTTATACGGACTCCGTACAAAAAATTTCCCAGTGAGTAAAATTTGCTCCGTCCTCTAATAAGGTCATGTACGAAATTTCAGAGTTTTATCATGAACATTCTCAAACATATGTTAACACATTAAAGGCGGGGGATCTTGAAGAAAGTATGCTAGGTAGCACGGCGACCGCCCTGCCTCGTTTTTCGTCCTAGAGCGGAAATATTTTGTGTAATCATTAAAAAATTTAGACTTAAATCGTATTACTATGACTCCCGCCTTTAAGCAACAGTCGAGATAAATCGTATTACTACGACTCTCGCCTTTAATCTACAGTTGAGATAAATCGTAGTACTACGACTCCTGCCTTTAATGTTTTAAAAAAAAGTTGGTGAAGAGTCAACCACAAATTAAAATGTAAATGTTTACAACTTCATTGCACATGCGTTAATACATCTCAAAGAAATAAAGTATGCTTCATATTTTTTAGTTTTAAATATAAATTTTAAAATCAATGCTTTCTGATAAATACTTTAATACTTTATATCATGAATTACAGAATATAACTTAAAAATAGCACTGTCAATGGACTTGGTAAAAAATCTAATGTAATATTTCCTTTAAGTTGTTATTTCTACAAATTTTTATTACTTTTGAACTAATAAATAGCAAAATTACTATTTATTTATTCAATCATTATTTTCTTTGTTAATTTGTGTACTACCCCTAAAACACGAACATGCGACATGATTTTTCCTCTTTGCGAGCTCATATCCAGGCATCGAAAAGTAGTTTAAGTCAGCATTTATGTAGCTTCATATCTTTGAGACTTTTTGTGATAAAATGTTAAAATTTCGTGTAAGACCCTATTATAGGATGGTACAGATTTTACTCATTGGGAATTCTTTCGTACGGGATCCGTATAAAAATTTAAATTTTATATATTTTTTAATTTAATCCTCTGAAAATTCTAATCGACTTCTTAAAATTTACACTTTTTTTTACGCATTTTTTCAATTTACAGTATATGCTTATGATCAATATTTAAGGAATAAAAGGAGCCGTCAAGATTTTTGAAAAACACTGTATACAGTTAATATTTTATTATTATTATTTTGTTTATTTTGAGTAATATTTCTCATGTACCATTATCTACCACAACCGGTCATTTGACCGGGAGAACAGTTTATTGCTTTATAAGGTTATCCTATCAGAAATTATGATGCAATGCGTATTCAACGTATTGGATTCAGTTATTTGCACATTGATTTTGCTGGCATACATGCCTAGATTTTGTACAAGGAAACGGCAAATTAAAATATCCGTGGGCAAAATTTTTTACACCTGTTAGCTGTAGAATTTGCAGTCGATTTTCGAGAAGCCAGTAAACAACAACAACAAAAAATAAATATAAAACGATTAATACCTAAATCTGTTACAGATTCTTATCAACGTAAGACATGTCAAATAGATTATTGCAGGGCTTCGAACCGGAACTGAACCGAAAACCGGAAAAAACCGTTATTTTGGTCGGAACGAAAACCGGAACTGAACCGAAAAAAATATCGGTTTATTTCGGTTCGATATATCTTTCAGTCATTTTGTTACTGTTACCAACTTATCAATATTTTCTAATTTAACGTCAACTTTATAATTATCATTACATGTATACTGCTTCTCGATTTTTATTCTCCGAGACAACAGAAGTAATCTCAGTGAAACCACGTTAGAAGATATATTAATAATTAGAGGCAATTTTCATATGTTAAATAAATAATATATTTTTTACATAATTATTGCAAGGCCAAGTGATGAGTCAGTGAGAGTCAAACGACGAATGTGGGTAATCATGAACCTAGTTGTCAAATGCGATTTTGATAATGGATAACAATGCCAATGCTCGCCGTCCTCTGCTCACCGCTCTTATTGTACCTGCTGTTTGTATCAATTCACATAGTGTACCAATTAAAAAAAGAATAAAATCTTCTAAATTTTGATAGAATTACATTTTTTGTTTATGATAGAATTATATTTTTAGTACAAATAAGAATATACATAAAATGAAATTATTCATTTGGAACTGAACCGAAAACCGTTATTTTTGGCGGAGCGAAAACCGGAACTGAACCGAAAACCGTTATTTTTGGCGGAGCGGAAACCGGAACTGAACCGATATTAATTTTTTAGTTGAACCGGAACGAAAACCGGAACAAAAAAAATTACGGTTCGAAGCCCTGGATTATTGTAACGAAAATAAAACCATCACAATTTGTTCCAAATGAGAAAAATAGATTTGCGGAAAATGTACTATGGAAGCATCCTGAATACGTAAAAAATGCGATAAGCTATGAAGTAAAAATTCTTATTCTTTGTGTATGTGGTTCATAGAAATTTACAATACACAGTTTTGTTTTAATTATAATTGAGTTAATTTTATTTATTTCCTTTTTCATATTTCATATTCAATCAGAAAACATAAATTGCTGTTATTTGACCGGCTGCTGTAGAAATAGGTATGTGTTAAGTATGATATGTTCAGTGTTAATCTGGCACTGTGCGTTTTTCTATTGTTAGAATGCAGATGCATAAATCTAAATATTTCAGATTTAGGAATAGGCGCAAAATGATTTTAAAATTGATTTTAAAGTTAATCTAATTCAAATTAATCAATAAGAAGTTCTAAAAATTTTCAAAGGAATTAATTAGAAGTTAAAACATTTTCTTCACTACAAATTTTCTACGCTTCAAATCGAAATTGTAAGAAGAAAAAAATTTTCATTGGCTAATTTTTAAATTATTCAAAATCAATTTGAAAAGTGGCGAGATATGATTTAAATATGAATCATTGATCAGTTCAGAATTAATGAATAACATAAAATATTATATTTAATAACATTAATAAGTTTTTAAACCAAAACACTCAAATTATACATCTGAATCATATTTTTGACGAAATACCGGCGTCCGGACCTAGTGATAGCGAGTCTTCCCCATGATCTGGGCGTCCCAGGTTTGAGTCCTGGTTTATGCATGATTGCTCTTTACCTGTGTTCCATCTGTGAGGTGTTTAAAAGAGCCCCCTCGTAAAAACAGATTGTGCAAGCGAATGCGTGAGTGTCATCTTCATATGAGCGAAAGTCAGACTTCTGCTCATGGGTTTTTACCCTCTGAAACTACTGATCTCCTCGTTCATATATCTCTTGTCTCGGTTTAAAATGGTGTTCAATCCAAGCGGGTTTAGTTTAGTTACATTAATATCCCGTAGTAAAGCAACACTACGGCTACTTTAGGACAGACCTCGTAATTTTGAACCGAGGTTAGATGACGAGGATGACACCTGAGTTGGCACCCCCTTCTCCAGACCTCACCACACTACATCAATGGGAGGACGTTTGATCCGGACGAATTTAACGTGCAGCAGACCCGCTTACACGGCGTTTTTTTAGTGGAATCGAGTCATGAACCTGAAACCTTCCGGTTTCGAAGCCGAGACCTTACCACTTACCACCCACCTTACCATGGTCCCAAGGGTTCTTTAGGAGTGCGTTTCTATGCAAATTAAGTCCCGACATTTAATTTAATCTTAAAATAAATACAGGAAGATGAATTCAAATTGATAGTTATAATAATAAAATGTAAATGTGTTGCTTGGAATACAAGTTCTCCGGGCAATTCTGGTTGTGTATCCACCTGCGCGCATGAGAAAACGATAACTCAAAAAATCAAATAGATTAAGTTTGGTATACGGCTTTATCAGCAGAATTGTAGGTCTTTATCAAATGTTCGATCAAATCCATTGGCAGATGATATATTTGGCAGTCTGTCTATTCCTGTGTAAGCAATTTGTTGCTTCCATCAGCCTAAGAAAGCAGCAATGTTGATAAATGAAATTTAGTGTGGAATTCCTTTGCCAAAATTATACATCTGTCACAAAATTTGGATCCAATAGTTGAAAAGGAATATGTGCCAAAAAATAATAGCTTTTTTCCACTCTTCTACGAAGTATCAATCAATCCATATTATAAAACCATATGAAAAAGAGCCAAGAGAGAATACTCTCCATGGCTTACTTAATGCTTTCAATTGATTGAATTCTTTATAAATAATAGACAGTATATAGGTTGATAGTATATATAGTGACAGTATAGTATAGTATATATAGGTGACAGTATATAACATATAGGGTGAATATAAATGATGGACCCGATTTTCGAAAGTCATATTTTCGAAACTACAACAAATATTACAATAAGTGATACACAAATTTAAAAAGAAATATACCAATTTTTTTTTTCAGTTACAAACTTTCAATGTGTGGCCCTCTTCTTGGATCGCATACGTCCAATCTATAATCCGGTTCATTCAAAACATTTTGTAACATCACTCTGTCAATGGTTTTGAATGCTGAACAAATGTATTCATCGAATTATGGCAATGTTTTCGGCATGGTTTATACATAAACAATGTCTTATCTCAATTATTTCTTTTTATGGGGTCATGTCAAAGGTAACAGATAAAACAAAATGTTTAGAAAGAACTGGATTACAAATTGGGCGTATGCCGTGTAACAGGAGAGTCACACAAAGAACATTTATAACTGCAGAAAACTTGGTATATTTCTCTTTAAATTCTTTGGTATATTTCTCTAAATTCTTTGGTATATTTCTCTTTAAACTCTTTGGTATATTTCTCTTTAAACTCTTTGGTATACTTCTCTTTAAATTCTTTGGTATGCTTCTCTTTTAATTATTTGGTATATTTCTCTTTAAATTCGTTGGTATATTTCTCTTTAAATTCTTTGGTATATTTCTCTTTAAATTCTTTGGTATATTTTTCTAAATTCTTTGGTATATTTCTCTTTAAATTCATGTATCACTTATTGTAGCATGTTCAGTAGTTTCAAAAATATGATTTTTTTAAAATCAGGTCAATTATTTGTATTCACCTTGTATATTAATCAATTAGAAATTTATTACCTTTATAATAATAAAAAGAATTCTTTATAAGTAATAGATTTTTAAATTCAGTCAACGAAATCGATTTGACCTCACAGGACATACGTCAAATATGCAGCATTAATAAATTTTAAAACTGTTTGCGTATTCAGTTGGATCGAGTAGGAGATGACAGCACATCATACCATAATAATAAGCCGTTGGATAACATGAACAGTTACGCTTTAAGTGACGTCACAATCACCCGCTAGTCGCATGATTGTGATGTCATAAAAAAGGAGTTAGTTGCATTTTCTGAAAATTATTTATTAAAAAGTTTCAGCAGCGTTATTTAATAAAAATCCGAGATAACTCACTTTTAAATTTTTTGAGTGTATACTAAAAGGATTTAGTATAAATGGAATGAATGAAACTATGACGGATGGTTTGTTTTTTTCAGCGATTATTTCTGAACAGCAACAAAAAAGAATCTAGTTACAACGAAAATGGGTTTCTTTTTCTTTTTAAATAAAAGCGTTGCGCTTTTTTCCCCCCTCAAAACATTCATTTTATCGATATTATGTAAACTGTAGATAAGTATGACATAAATAATTTAGATTCTATAATTTGTCTTACAAAATAAGACACTTTGCTAATAAATTTTATCCTTATAAAAATATAACATGATCAAATCATGTATATCGCCGGTATGAGGACGGATATGGGGGGAGGAGTCATGGAGATTATGACTAGGGCTGAGTCGATTTTCAATTTATTGATAAAAAATCAATTTTTTAATGCAATTTTTTAAAAAATATCGACATAATGAAATCAAGATCATGGATAATATTCCACGATAAATCGATATTCATAATTAATTTCCGTTTTCGATTTCGTTTTGATTGATTTGATTTTTTGATAAGATTAAAGTAAATAGAATCAAATCATGTTGAGGTGGTACACTTCAAATCAGTTGCACCAATTTCATTTTTAAATCAACCGTGTGACTTTTAATAGCTAAAAAATGTGATACCTAGAGCAAATGCATGTTGAATCGTATGTAATTCCAGTTGCCATTACTACCCGACATCACGCGAATAAATTCTTTATAGATGGAAAACAATGTACCGTATTTTCTGGCCTATAATACGCAGCGGCGTATAATCCGCACACCTTTATTTTCAAGAGGAAAAATTGCAAAGTCAACGTATAATCCGCACCGCCGTATAATCCGCACTAGTTAAGCAACAGTGCAAGAATGCTCCCCCCCAAGATTAATGAAGCATTAATCCGATATTTTCAGATATTACATATGCACATAAAAGAAAATAATTAGCAAATACTACAAATATAAATAAAAAATATTCGGTAATCTCAAATTAAAAAGCAATTCTATCTAAAAGCGTACCTAATTTAAAATAAAGATACATTTAATACAATGCATATGCTTTATTCTAGAGTTTAAAAAAATGCAAATTATCTTTTAAAAGCCATTAAAATCCGAATCTTCCGAATCAGAATTAAACAATTCGGTAGATAATACGCACCGGAAGATAATCCGCAGACATGAAATCAGGATTTTTTTATGCACATAATCCGCGGATTATAGGCCAGAAAATACGGTACATCAAATATTTAACCCTTTGCGGTAGTTTATCTATTATCTACCACCAAAGCATTTTTGCCGTCCCGGTCGTATGTCTGCTCTCTTCCACCACAGCAAAGAAAGAAACTAAAATTATATTGTATCCGTCGTATTTTAATCTCCGTTTAGAATACACCAGTTTACACTTTTGGTGAAAGAACAGAAACGGTTGAGGAAGTTATTCACGAATCAATACGGTGCTTCTACCACTTCGTGACAAGGAAACCTACTACTGATCTACCGTCATGAGAAAAACTCTAAATATAGTTGCCGCAAGTAGACGAGTCTAGAGGGAAGTAAGCATTAAAACAGACTACAACATTTGGCTAATTGCTCTTCATTAGACGAGAAATTCATTTCACTTGAGTTGATGCAGATATCCGGTTCCTAACCGGTTGTTTTGGCTCCAAATGAAATACAGCCCTTTCTTTTACCCCCAAAATGTAATCGAATATCTCGTTTCTAAGACGTTTGTTTCCTACTTTTAGGGTTACTAGGGTTTTTCTCGTGATGGTAGGTCAGTATTAATAGAGCCGTCTTTGACTCGCCAAGAAAGACGCCGTAGGCTGCATCATAAACGTAAAAAAAGAAGAAAAAAAAATCGACATTTTTTGCAGTTACTTCGTAGAATTCGAACTGTAGAGTATTTTACAGATTGTTTTTAATGTAATTTGACATTGTCGCATTTTAAGACATATCAAAAATAACACTCCAAAATGGAGAAAAGAAAGTTACCGAAAGAAATATACTGTGAATCTGAAACTGATTTTCTTGATGGAGCATCGTCAAAATCAGAAAGACCATCGTCCTTAGAGAAGAAAAACTTATTGGTAGATTACATATATTGCGGCACTGTCAAAATTAAAGATTGTGTTGCCTGATCTGACAGAAAAAACAAAGGCGGAAGACGCCAAAACGAATTATTTTTCCGACACTTCTAATCGAAAACCAGGATTTCACATTGTTTTGGAAGACACCACACGATGCCGAATTATAAACTATTATTTTTACTATAAAACATTAAAATATATTATTAAGTTTATAATATCGATGTTTACAAAAAAATGAATAAATTATTTCAAATAATTTCAAAAGAATGAAATAATTCCTTCATAATCTTGCATACTAAGTGTAATTGCTAGCTCAGCGGAAATAAATTCCGATCTACGTTTAAATTTAATACGCCTGCAAGGGGTAAATATAATGTAATGAGAAACTCCCAAAACAATCTCAAAAAGGATATTTTCTTGACAAATTAGGCTCAATAATCAAATACGTGATTTCAAGCTGCAAAAAAGCAACAGAAGCTTTTGAACAGGTTACTAGAGTATTTGTTCTTCAGCTTAGGTAATTGCAATAATTTCCTATCTTTTTTTTCACTACTTTTTATTTGGCTTTTTTTTATCACTATGATTGCTTGAGTAGTCTCAGCCTTCACCACTACGAAATTGCCTTCCTGTATCGTTTCCTTGAAGATTTTTTAGATAAGGCTGGCGAGCAAAAAAACTGGTTGAATCCGCCCCCACGAAATCAGAGAGCAAAATAGCAGTGCCTTATTTAACGGCACTTAAAGTAAACTAATGACAGATATTAAAAAACGTTGCGTTTCTGTCCGAAAAAGTATTGTCATTATTTCTTTCAATTGTCAATATTATTATACGTCTCTGTGTAAGAAAACGTGTTCTGTTTACATTTCTTGCTGTGAACGTCGTGAATGACTGGTTTTAGAACGTGATTTACGCGTCATGATTTTACTACTCTTTAATTGAAGAGATTAGCTTTCTTGGCTGTCAATCATCTAGTCACTTTTTGCGGTGGCTTGTTAGTTGCCGGATCAATCTTTAGACATGGATTCTTAGTCATCACTTTCAACATTACCGGCGAGATATCTCGTCTTTCAGATACTTCCAATAACAGGTTTCTGTGGGCTAAAATTTCTCTCCTATGCTAGTTTAGTGTAACTTTCTAATGCATATCTTAAGAACACCTTTATTTTTATCTTAACTGCCATAAAAGACGAGATATCTCGTCTTTCAGATACTTCCAGTTACATGTTTCTGTGGGCTAAAACCTATCTCTTATGCCATTGATAAGATACGAAGCACCTCTTTCTGGAAATAATAATTATGATGATGATTTATAAGTGGTATATAGACAACGATAGCAATAATAGCCGAATTCTGAAGCTACACGAGGGTTATTTGGGGTTGGTCTTCGTAATTAGTATCAGCGTTGTCAGATGATGAGAACGATATCTGAGTCGGTACTCTCTCGCTTAAATTCCATGTCGTACAAGCAGTAGAACCCTTTATTCTGACAGATTTAGTGCTCTCAAACCGCAAGTACTCGGTACAAGTACCGCAAGTACTTTAAACATACTGTAACTTGAACTAATACTGCTGTCCTGGCATAGCGGTAGCGCGTCTTCCCAGAGATCTGGGTGTCCTGGATTCAAGTCCTAGTTCGTGTATGGTTGTCTCCCTGTGTTATATCTGTGAGATATGTGAATGGGCCGCCCTGTAAAAAGGGTGTGTGTGAGTGTTATCTTCATATGAGCTAAAAGTCTGATTTCTGCACTCGGGTGCTCAGGGGCCTTTAACCTCAGAAGCTACAGCACAAACTTGGCTTAAAATCCCCGACCAGTTTAGTTTAGTTATATTAACGTCTCGTTTGGAAGCAACACTAGGGCTATTTTAGGACGAATCTCGTAATTTTGAACCGCGGTCAGATAAAGAGGACGGCACCTAAGCTGGCACCCCTCTCCAAACTTCTACACCACACCGGAGGGAAGACATTTGGCCCGACGGATTTAACGTGCACCAGAAACGCTTACACGATGGTTCTTCGGGGGAATCGGGCCTCGAACCTGCAACCATCTGGTTCCGAAGCCGAGACATTACCACCAGGCCACCGTGGCCCTAAAATCGCTGACCATTGGCGGTCTTGTCTATGAAAAGTGCCATAAGTAACAACAACCATATTTCGAACTAGTGATTTCTATTCTGAAGTCAAGATTTCCTTTTGAATACCATCTTGCCCATTATAAAATTGGGTTTTTTTTTCCTTGTTTGTCTCTTAGTACCTTTGGATCACATATGTGTTTCTTAAGCAATCTAGGATTTAAAGATCTATGTCCTTAAGAGTTAAAATCAAAGAATGGTAAATGCTATGCAGTACAATCGCTATGCAGTGACGTAATGATCAAGGAGGAAAGGATGGTATAGTTGTCTTAAGGGAAGGATACCATATGGACAAAGCATTAATATATTTGTGTCGCTCTTTTAAGAAAAATACATATGAGCGGGGAGAGAAAATGTCATTCACCGAGCTCCCCTTGTTCTCGCTGCTCCACTGCAACTATAAGGACAAAGAATGAAACTGCTTTACAGGATGACATGCGAGTGATAGACTAATATACAGGATGAGAATCAAAATCATGAGACAAATATTGAAGTTAGATAATGCATTTAGATAAAGGACATTTTTATAATCTATACTTATAATAAAGCTCAATGTGTGTGTGTGTGTGTGTGCGTGTGTGTGTGTGTGCGTGTGTGTGTGTGTGTGTTGGCGCTCTACAGGCCAGACCGTTAGACCTACAGCTACCAAATTTGGTACATGTATACCTTGGAGGTCGGGAATATGCACCTCGGAGCCCTTTTTTCGAATTTTTAATTAGAATTTGAATTAATTAAAATTTAAGCGAAATTTCGACGTTTTTCGCTATAACTTCCGAAAATATTATCGGATAAACATGATTTTAACATCAATTTAAAGATAAAAAAATTAGCTTTCTAATAGTATCAGTATTTTAACATTTAACTTAAGCTTCTATTTGTAATGAATTTTTAAAGAAGCATTTCAACTATATTTTTCAACAATATATTTCGGACAAAACAATAAAATTTAATCTGCAGGAGCACGTTACGAGTGGAAGGGGAAAAATTATCTTTTATCAATAGGTTGCCATCAGATAGATAAAAACTCAAATTAAAAAAATAAATAATTATTGCAAATCAAACATTTAAAAATGCAATTTTCAGCACGTATCTGCATGAAATGAAATAAATATGAAATATGTTTTTTCTTTTAAAAAAATTGAAATTTTTGTGACTTTTACAATATTATTAATTAAATAAATCAGCTTTGTTTAATAATAGAAATACATTTATAAAAAAGTCTAAATGAAGTAAATAACTGCATAGTATGTAGCACGAGTCTATAAATGCTTTAAAAAATGAAGAATATTTAGCTTTTAATTAAAAAGAGATGAACTTGTGATATCAGTGTTTTAATGTATAACTCAAGCTTCTATTTTTAACGAATTTTTAAAGAAATATTTTAACCATGTTTTTTTGAGCACGTGACTGGATAAAATAAAATAAAACAATGCCGGAAGTTCAAATAAAAAAAAAACTATCATCGCAAATCAAATCTAAAGAAATACAACTTTCAGCATGTGACTGGATAAAATAACATAAATATAAAATGAGATATCTTCTAAAAAAATAAATGCAAGGCAATGGATTCTATGATCATTTGCAATAGATATATAATTAATTCTATAAATTATCTTTATTTACAGTAAACCTGGTTGAATTTAGACAGGATATGCATTGAAATCCCGACTTAATGGCATATTTCTATAATCGTTTGTAATATCTGTATCATTAATTCAATAATTTTTCCCCTTTTTCGCTTTCTTTAAAAAAAATATTTAACATTTTGGCAACATCACCGAAAAAAACATTTTTAATATTTTGGAAGCATAATCGATAAATTGTTAGAGCATTAAACTCAAAAAGTTTTTTCGAATAAAGTTAACGACTCTTTAACTACTAATAACTGCATCTTTTAACTTTAACTATTTCTTAAATTTTGGCTAATGAATATGTGATTTAATTGAAAATTTTAGAACGCATTACTCATGGCGAACCAGCTGGTCGCCAAAGGCGGCTAGTAGGATATAAGGGAGTGTCGCAATACAAAATGGCGGCCGAAAAAGCTCTTGAAGAATAAATACAGAAAGCTGCATTAAATTAAATAAAAGAAGTGGTTGCATTTAATAAAAGAGACCAACAGAAATTAGAAGACATGCAAATTCATAACACCACAAAAATATAGTAGCATGAATAAGTCACCACATGTCGTAGGCAGCAGATACAATGGAAGTAAGACTTAGTATAAACAATAATACTCTGAATTACTTAAAGTGAGCTTGTGTCTTGACATAGGGGTAGCGTGTCTTCCCCGTGATCTGGGCGTCCTGGTTCGGGCTTAGTTTAGTTATATTAATGTCCCATTTTGAAGCAACACTAGGGCTATTTGGGGACCAACCTCGTAATTTTAAAATGCGGTCAGATGACGAGTAAGACACCTGAGCTGCCCTCCTCCAAACTTCCACACCACACCAGTGGAAGAACGTTTGACCCCAAAGGATTTGACGTTCACCAGATACTCTTACACAGCGGTTATTCGGTGAAATCGGGTCTCGAACCGGCAACTCTCTGGTTCCAAAGCCGAGATCTTACCACCAGGCTACCGCGGCCCTCCCGGTTCGGGCATGGTTGTTCTTCTGTGTTCTATCTGTGAGTTGTATGAATGTGCCCCCTTGTAAAAAGGGGCTGTGCAAGCGAATGTGTGAAGCATGAAGAAGTCAAATCGTACTCTTGGAGCTACTGAACAAATAAGAGACGCTTATTTCGGTTTAAATCGTTGGCAGCTTTCTGTCAGCGGGCTTGTAAAGTGCCATAAGTAACAACAACTTAACGTGAGACGTCAAAGGATTTGCTGTCTGAACTTTTACACAGTTCGCGAGTTTTTATTGCTGCATTTACGTTGGTATACTATTGTAAATTTGTGTTTCATGAATCTTGTGGTGCGCACTTTATCTGATGTATCCTTTTCTCTTGCTTAATGAACTGGTAAAAAGCCCTTTTCATTGCCTCCCCTCCAATACGTTTGCAAACCTATATTCTATTGTAAAAATAACTTGTCTCTATACACCTCATTACGCCGCCAATAGCCTAACAGGGCCTCAGGAATAAAATACAGCCATGCTCCCCAGTCGCACCCTCAATGACTCGTCTCCCTCCCTTATTTATCCTCATAATGAAAGACAGGGATGACAGAGAGATAGGGATATTGCCCCCCTCCCCGTCTCCAAGGTCGGTCATCTAGAGGGTGCGGTGGATGCTATGCCTAGAGGCCCCAGGATTGAAGGGGCCCTAACATGATGATGTGAAAGAACTAAAAAGACAATGTAAAAGAAGGTATGTACTATAGTATCCAAATAGATTGTACTCCTGATGTACCCCATACGGAACAAACGTCAAATACAAATTGTAAAAAGAAAGATTTAACTATAAATGAATAATTTATAGGGTTTATTAAAGTAACTGGTGCAATTCTGGAAAAAATTCCATTGAAAAGATTGGGTGAGCTTGATTTAGGTAAAAAAATGAATTGTTGAGGACATGCATACTACAATGGTCGCAACAAGAAAGGGAAATATAAAGATGTGCAATCTAGAATAATTGCTCTAAACCTTCATGTAATTTTTGTGTCTTGCCTATCCCATTCTTTTAATTTATTAGTTCATAATTCCGCTTCCAGCAAAACATTCGTTTTTTGTTTTTTTTTTTAGATTGCTTATTTTCTGTATCTACAAAAATATGGGAAATTTTACAAAACCATTTAAATATTATTCTTAAAACATTATACAGAACTCGTAGGAAAAGCAAAATAGAGTAAACTATTTCAAGCAAACACAATTGTTCTTGATTGATTTAATTTAAGTTGCTCAATAAAATTAAAATTCAAAATTAACACAGCTGCTTTAGATGAAACAAAAGAGATAGCACTCTATTTGAATATTTGAGGACATTTTACTGAAAAATGAATTTAAAAAAAGGGGGGGAGGGGAAGAATATATTCCGAAATTCCTGAAGAAAAAGTTAGAGAAAACCCGGTAGAGGATCGATGTTATTTTTAGTACTGTAATTGATACTGATTTTGTACTGATAGAAGATAGATTTAAAAGTATTTCAAATATATCAAATTTCATTGATAAAAAATTTGTAAAACTTTAGAAAAGCAGGAATTAGAAAAATGTTCCAAAAACTTTGTAAAGTTTCATAACTGGGATGTAAATGCAAACCTAATCCGAGAAATCGGTTTGCTAAGGGATTTGATTTAGAATAAAATGTATGTAACTAACGCACATGACATACGTTAATATATATTAAATAACTATTGTAATTAGTGATTTATAATTATATTAACTGTGTTAAAACTCTTCTTTAGGTTGCCAGTTTCTGTGGCAGGTATTGAGCACTCTTTCAGCAAATTAAAATTAATAAAATATTATCTTCGATCAAGCGTGTGTGCAGAACGCTTAAATTCACTTGCCGTATTAATTACCGAAAAAGAAATCAGAAAAAATTTCTTTGAAGAAATTAATACCAAACATAAAATCACGCATTAAATAAACATGCAATATTAATATATGTTCGCGATAGTAATTATTTAAAATCAAAAAGTTAGAGCCAAAAATGGTTTTTTGCACCCAGGTGGTCCCTTTATAAAAAAAGAACAGCTGTGCCTATCTCGGTAGACTCTCACTACCCAGAAGTTTGAAGTTATTTGATTAGAAAATAATTTAAATATATTAAATAAATATTTACTGAAGGCCCTCCTTCCATATACTTGAGAACTTTCAAAAATAAATTATAAATATCACATTAAAAAAGTTGGATATTTATAATAGCTGTCTGCAGATGAGAGCATCTGGTTGACCTAAATCTGAAAGATAGGTTTTATTATTGAATAAGAAATTGAACAAGAATGACGGTATGTTTGGTGCATATTTAATAAATTTAGTTTCTAAATCTTTTATATAAGTAATATTATTTTTAAAAGAAAAGCTTTGAGAAATCTTGGTGATTTGGAAATCTGGAGCAGAAAGTTTTTGACATTAACTGACGATAAAGTGATGAACTTTAATATGAAGTGGTAGGATAAGCTGCCGCATAAAACGATAAAACTTTTATTTAAAAAAAAAAAAAGAACAAACAATAAAGACCGCGAAAGTTGGCCATTCTCTAAGCCTGCAAGATGAAAACAAACGGTTTATGATCGATCGATATGAAATCGGGAAGAGTAGAACTAAATGGCCATACTACTGCCATCTACGAGAAGAAACGGAAACTAAAAATGTATTTTTGAAATCGATTGCTATTTTACATTTCAGAGCTAAAGAAGAGTTGCCATGTTGCCATTTCCAGCAAAAAAGAAAATCTTTTACAGAAATATCGCCAAATCTGGCTCAGTTTGCGGAATAAATTGGATAATCATTCCTGACGCCAAATGAGAGCTCTAAATTCAATCTCAAAGTTTAAAATAAGTTTCGTGAATATATATTTATGTATATTAATGGCGATATTACACTGAGAGATGTTAACCATTGTTATAGATCATGTTATACATCATAGGGTAGAAAGAGTATGAGTATGATAGGAAAATTTTAAAGACTGAGATAGTGAGACTCTTTCAATTTAAGGAAAACAATTTGATGTGCTAGATTAAAATCTCGTTTTTAAGTTAATAAAGAAGGGGCACAGCTTTGGGGGGGGGAGGAACAATGGAATATAAATGGCACGGCCTCAGTATAGGAGGGGGCGCGCCAAGGAGCAAAACTGTTGGGACGTACATATAATTTTTTAAAGAAAAATATTGGCTAGAGGGTTAAAAAAATAGAATACTCCGGGCGCGATTTAAACTTGCGAAGCCGTTGCTGATGGCTAGAGGCAAAAAAGAATATTATACCCCAAGCGCCACTTAAATCCGCTCTGTACAGTTGGGTCTCTGTGACCTAGTGGTGAAATCTCGGCTTCGGATAGGGAGGGTTTCAGGTTCAAGTCCCGATTCCACTGAAAAACGCTCTTTAAGCGGGTCCAGTGCATGTTAAATCCGTCCGGGCAAAATATCTTCCTACTGGTGTGGTATGTTATGGGGGGGGAGTGCAAACTCAGGTGTCGTTCTCGTCATCAAACCACAGTTCAAAATTACGATGTCTGTTCCTAAACAGTCCTGAGTTGTTTTAAAATAGGTAGTTAATATAATAAATTAAAACTCTGTGCAGTTATGTAAGGCTGGACCTCAAGTTTTACCAACAGATAGATGGTAAAAATAATAGTTGTGGTAATATTCCATTTACCAAACTACCAATCAACGTCGACATAAGAAGTTAAATCACTGAAATTTAATATATGTAAACATCAATCAAGCACACATGCACAGCAGACTTTCGAAAGATCTGGGTCTCGAACCAGAGATCCTTTTTGCCGGAGGCTTTATCACTGAACCACTGTGCGATGATAAAGGGGGGGAGGGGACTTATTACTGAAACTGATAAAAAATAAGCATTGTAAATATTTATAAAAAAAATAATAATCTGTGCTTACAAATAAGCAATTTCCTATAAATAATTTGAATGATATTTCGATATTATTTAACTCTTTGCACTCCTGAATTTTCCCGATTAGAGAAACAAATACTTTTAAATTCATTTCCATGATAAATTTAGGAATTTTGAGCCTTTAGAAAGAGCGCATTATGAGACCCTCTTTTAATAAACTTGTGATTTTAGATTCGTATTTCGATGCGTGTTTGTGTTTTGTTAATGATATATTTTGGATTTTTTTTATATGATAATTATATTGAAATACAGTAAAAGCTCCTTATTCGCGCTTCCTTCATTCGCGTTTTCTCTATTCGTGGATTTAAAAAATGCGACCCAACTCCTATATTCCTATTTCTTTATTCGCGGATCTAATAAATACATACATAATAATAAAAAGATTCAAATAGGTATCCAACCCAGTATATTTTGTAAATGCTGTCAATTGGACTAATAAAAAAATAGATCTTATTAAAACATTGTCTAAAGTATGTTGTCAAATGCAAACTGCAGACATAGCCGAAATCGCGAGTGAAATAGGAACAGATGCGGTTCGAACAAATAGAATCAAGTGACATTCAGGAATTGCTTGAATCGCAAAATGAAGATCTGACTGAAACCCACTTGGATGAAATGTTCAATTCACAGCCCATTGAAGAAGAAGCTTCAATAAGCACTAGAAACATAACATTTAATTTGAAAAATCTTAGTGAAGTTTTAAGAACAACAAATTTGCTTTGCGATTTCTTTATGAGCATTAATGGAACGATGTCTTATTTTTAAGAGGCAAATTGCTAATGCGACTGCTGCGTATCAGTCTGAATTGAAGGAGCTTTTAAAAACTGCCAAGCAAGAGAAAATTATAAAATTCTTCAAACCATTGCCTAAGCCTTAAAATAATTAATCAAAATGTTCAAAAACTTCAATTAAATTAGTTTTTTTAAATTTTTTTTTATTATTTTGTCACCTAGGAATGTATCCCCTATAATCCCATATAAATGACCATTCCGTATTCACGGTTTCTGTATTCGCGGCATATTTATGGAACATATACCCCGCGAATAAAGAGCTTTTACTGTACGCAAATTTTTATTTGTTTATAATGACTCTTAATTCCATGTTTGTTCACAATAATGTTTAAGCAAACATTGATTATTTATAAATAATGCAATGAACCAAATAAGAAATGATTACATCTGACAAAGTGTTAATATAATCGTAATATTTTAGAATTCATGGCAAATGCGGAAATCAAATCAAGGAATTTTATCTTCTTTTTGAAAATTTTGTAGCAGCTGTAAATGACAAGGCTTTCATTTTTAATAAACCTCCTAAAATTTTACCAACCGTTCTTTCATTTTCTAAAACACAAACATTTCTCCACTATTGTCGTCATTTTTAACGCCGTTCACGTCGAAATGGTTTTGTCAGAGAATCTCCAACGACGTGTTACACACGTCAGCAGGAAATTATTACAGAAGTAAAAATGATATTCGCGACCAGAGATTGTTTTCTCTGGCACGGTATACAGGAGCACAGTTTTAAGTCGAAAATTAATTCATATACAAGATATAAATTGTTTTACTATTCCCATAAGGTGTCGGATACTTTGTGTGGTCTCGTGAACAGCTTTGGTACTCGCATCTAAAGGCCTTATCATACGGTAAAATATCGTCTGCACTTTCCGTCAGCTATTTTCCATTTCTACCCTCAGAGCCGGTCAAGCAACTTTTTCATAATCGACAACTTTTTCTAACCAGCTAGAAAATGCCGACGATAGTGATGAGAATATTGTCCGCAAGCGAAATTCAACCAATCATGTAAAACTTTGAAATGACGTCACCATGACGTCATTTTCTGCTGGCGGAAAGTGCCAACGATATTTCGCCATGTGATAAGGCCTTAAGAATTTCTTCGGGAGCATTGTCATCTTTTGAGCGAAGCTGGAAAAGAAAAACCTAAAATGTTTTTCTTTATTTTCATGCATAACTTTAAATTTATGTATCGCAGTTTTGAAAATGTAAATTTTTAAGACTCAATCATTCGCGCTAACCTCTCATTTTTTAGGTCTCTGTAGCATATTAATTTTATGTCAATACACCCTATATTCAGTGAATAATTTTATGCCTTACTTTTCGAGGTGCCAAGAGTGTTGCCCTGAGACTTGTATTCCAAGCAAAAACTTCCATAACACATTTCATCATTATTATTAGAACTAACATATTTAATTCCTCTTTCTATATTTATTCTAAGATGTAAATTAAATGTTGGGACTTAACTTATAACTCCTAAAGAACCTCTATGGCCGCGGTGGCCTGGTGGTAAGATCTCGGCTTCGGAACCGGAAGATTTCAGGTTCGAAACCCGATTCCTCTGAAAAACAGTCGTGTAAGCGGGTCCGGTGCAAGTTAAATCTGTTTGGGTCAAACGCCCTCCAGCGGGTGTAGTGTGGAGTTCCAGCTCAGATGTCGTGCTCGTCTTCTAACCGCGGTTCAAAACCACGAGGTCCGTCCCAAAGAGCCCTAGTGTTACTTTAAAACGGAACATTAATATAACTAAACTAAACTAAATCTGAAGAACCCTTGGCCCACAAAATTTCTAAATTTATCAAACATCCTATTTGACACATTTATTATTATTTCTTTCATATACTAATAGAAACTGTTCAGCATCTGAAGTGGCTTTTATAAGTAAATTTTGCATTTTAAATTACTTAACACTTGCACTTCGTTACACATTTAAAATTATGAATTCAGTAAATTGTTGTACATGTCAGACACAAAATTGCATGAGAAGGGATAACCAAATTCAGAACTTGACAACATTTTCGATCTTTATATTTAACTGAAATTCAATTTGTAATTCCATTTCATATTAATAACAGGCGAAATTTATATATAATATTCAACTTTTATAACAGAGTTCTCACGACAATGCTTTTTGAACTCTAGAATAAAAATGCAATGCTTTTTCATTATGCTACTTCTTTTAAAAAAAACATTTCAGTATTTTTTAAAATTTTATAAGCAAAATGTTTAGTTCAAAATAAATCTTACAACCTCAAATTATCTTTCTTCTATTGAAGAAACATGGAAGATCATTATTTCCTCTTTCTGAGTAAAAATAATAGATCGTGAGATTAGGTTGTATGATAAATGCTGTTTGTTTCAGTGAGTATGATTACCTTTCTAATTGAAAAAATTCGTGGCCATCATATATACGTATGTCAGTGAGGACACCTCAAGTTCGAAGGTTTGTAAATGGCCCTATCGCTGATAATGGGATATATCTTCTGAAAAGGGCTTCTTCACTCTAACTAAAACTCAAGACAGTCTATGTGGGTCAAGGCATATGTCCCAATTAGGTGGTCAACCTAACGCTGAATCTCCAGTGTTTAGTACCCAAGCATACTTGGTCTCCAGTTTATCGACCCACTGAAGGGATGAAAAGCTGAGCTGAGGATCGAACCTCGGATCTGCGTTTGGGAGCGCTACCACTTCTTCACTCTAGATCAGTGATTCCCAAAGTGGTCTATATCGACCCCTAGGGGTCTATGACAACCTGCAAAGGGTCTACGTCAGCGAAAAAAAAAATTTGGAGGTCCATGAAATGAAAATGGGGATCCACGATAGTAAATCTCAACACATACACTGATAGTACCTATTTACTCACATCATACTATCTTATAATATCAAAACATTTACATTATTCATAAAAGTACCTATGAAGTAAAAAATTTTTTATATATGTTTATAAAATTGTGTAAGCTGTAGGGTGTTGGTATTCGATTTGTGGTCACAACACGTTTTGAACCCGTAAAAACCCGAGAGTCGCAGTCTCTCTTTGCTTTTTGCTTATGTTAGTTTATTTTATGTTACATAGATTTTACATAACAGATACGAAATTTTATTTTGAGTAGTATAAATTTAAATTCAATTAATAAATGTATAAATTAACATGTGTTTTTACTTTAAGTTTTTAACAGTAAACTTCACTACAGTTAGAAATTTACAGGAAATCAATATCAGGTAAGAAGGGGGTCTATTCAATACGGAAAAACATGGCAAGGGGTCTACGACACAAAAAAGTTTGGGAAACTGCTCTAGATGCTTGAAATAAGGTCTATTTTGATGGGTTATCAATGTTTATATAGCTATTAGTGGCGGTTTGGTCATTCTGTATAACAACAAATCTTATGGATGTACAGGGTTTCATTTATGACATGCAGTGATTTTATAGGTATATTGACCGAATTCTGCAGAATAAAGTTTCAGGGATGTGTGACTCAGTCAGCTTAAAAAAAATCACCTGTCAAAAATTGAGTCCTAATAGTTAATTCACAACATATCTAGCAGTATCTTGTTAAAGACTAAGTTCATTAAATTGTTAAAAGACCTGTACTACACAATTAGAAAAAAAAACAAAGGCAGAACAAAGACTATGTAAGGATATTTGCATCGAATTTAAGATTTAATAAACTCTAGTACCATAAATGAAATTTATTTTTGACTGTCCAGTTATTTATAGTCATAATATATATTGAAGACAATAATGTACCGACTCGGAAATAAGGAGGGGATATATATATATATATATATATATATAATATGTTTTAGATGACGCCATGTATTCTGATGATTTGGTTCGTGCTCAAAGTGGCGTTACACAGGTGAAAAGCTTATAATTACAATTTTAAAATATAGAATTTAAATAGCTACCAAAAAACTCGCTATTCAAACATAACTTTCCCATGCACGTTTACAAGATGCAAAGAAACTAAAGGCAGCGCCAAAAAAAACATTGAAAAAAATAAAAAGCAAAGAGAGAAAAAAAATACAAGCATAGAGGGAAAGAAAAAAATAATAAGAAAAATGAAAAATAATAATAAATAAATAAAAAAACATATAAATAAATATAAAAATATAAATAAAGAATAGTCCATTATCCGGAACAAAAAGCTACAGATACAGAGCTCTTTCTGTAATTTTTCAAATAGAATATTGTCCACTTTTAGCAGTGCTTGAATTTCTCTGCGCAAACTTTGAAGAAAGGCAAATAACAAAGTCCATTTAAAATCTGAAACTGGTGAAAAACATTTACACTAGAAAAAATGATTTATCACAAGGTATAACCGAGAAAGAGTACCTTTTCTTTTGCCAAAAAAGAAACAATTGGAGTGCAAGGCCATCCAGATAGGCGATAATAGGACAAATTATTATTCCGTTTGGAAAATTCTGCTTTCGTCGTGATGCAGGAAATCCAACATATTTTGGGCTTCAAAAGACAGTTTATTATTTGACAAAATTTGAGAGATATGTTGTTGAGGTTTAATAAAATTTCTGAGATGATGAAAAGGGCAATGGAAAATGTAGTGGGAAACATCATCATAATCATTACCACATCTGCAACTGCAGTTCCTCAGATTGAATCTTTTAAGGTAATGCGGGGAAAGTCCATGGTTAGTGGTTAACTGGGCTAAATATTTACTGTCAATACATCTATTTCTTTTTACTTGAGTAAATATATTGAAACACCATCCCATGACGTATGACGCCATGTGTACAAAACATTGTTTTTATGCCCATTTAAAAAAAATAAAATGAGGGGAGAAAAAATATCTGCATGATTCATTTACCTTTGCTAAACCATCAATCAGAACAGGGAACAAAATCATTTAACATCTCCAGCACTGCCTATCATCACAACCATACAGATTTCAAAACTATACATTTTTTTGTAGCAAGCTAGTGAAATGCAGGCTGCAATGCTGGATTCATTTTTACTATTAGGAAGTATACAGAATAATAGTGTTTGATGTGAGAACACTGTTTCCATCAGAATTTTAAGATGCTGAAAAAAAAAAGACAATGAAAAAGGAGGTATGATGAATAACCTTCGAGATGGATTATAAGGGCAAATAAATATTTTTTATGGCATCGCCATTATCACATGTTTTATTTTCAGTAATATCGTTTTGATAACTTCCCTGAAATTTCTTCACTTTGAACACAGTAAAGGTGACACTATCACACTGAATTGTTATAGAGAACCATTATTCAGAAAAATAATGGTCTAGTTTATTTCCTGTCTTTATATTCTATTTCATCCAGTTGTAAATATTCATTTTCTTGCTCAGCCATTGAAGTTACAAGTAGCATTCACTGGATGAACAATCATTAGCTGCAAATTTGTTTTCTTCACTCAAACTCATATATGCCATTCTATTAAATTAAATTTTGAAATTGGTTAGTCAATCATTTCTCTAAACTTTTGTGTGTTAAATATTAGTATAATGTACTTGCCCTTCTTAAAAGATATTAATTGGGGCCTTATTAGATATGCAGGAAAGAAATGATGAAATGTGTTCGAAAACATATAACTAATGCTTAACTTATTAAAACACACATTAAGCAAATAAAACGCCTACATGATATATTTTGTTCCAGAGAGAGCAAATTTAATCAACCAGAATATATTTATAATTTTTTGCATGTGTATGCAAATAAACAGAGAAAATTACAAATCAAGGTTTTAACTGAAATTTCAAAATTAGATATTTTTTCTCGTACTATTTACGTTAATGAAGTAATAAATATGCATTTTATCATGAAAATACAAAAAATAGTTGGTATCTTTGAAAACAATCACATAAAACAAAGGTACTTTTGAAAATTAACTAGTATTATTAAATATGCCTTTACATTTCAATTATTAATTAGAAGAGCAAAAAATATTAAAATAATAATGATAAAGGCAAGAGGCAATCCTGGTGAGAGATTTTCTTGTCCCACATGGTATCACAGCAGTCCTCTCTATTAAAACATATTTTAATAATTTTCAAAATCAATTTATTACTTATGTTAAATGATTGATAATTATACTTGTAAAATGATACAATGTCACAATATAAAAATATATTCTTTAAATATGATTAAAAGTGGTAGATTAAAATTAATGTTAGAATGGCAATTTAGACCAAGAATAAATTAAATGTCATTTATTTTAAAGAATCGGTCATATAAAATGATATAACAAATTTAAATATAAACAATAACAGTACAAGACTAATCTTTACTTAAAACACTGGCGCACAATGCTCAAGACATTATGAGTGAAAAATTTTACTTATATAAAAAATTTAACTTCCTCTACATATTAAATTAAGAGAATAAATAAACAACGAGTATGTGACATCAACTATATTTTTAAAAGCATCACAGTAAAAGTTTTCTTTCGTCACTAGTACAGAAAATACTGCTTACTTAGTGACACAGAGAACATTCAAGATGAGTATTATGGAGCATTATGTATTATTTACACTATGAAATACAATGAATTTACATAAAAATCTGGTTCTAGTATATCTTCTAAAAAATATTTTAGGTTCGCATATGAAAATATAAGAATAATATTACAAACTGAAGTGCACAGGTGAAATAATCATTACAAAATTCATTATAGGAAGAACAATTACAGAAATTGCATTTAATATATTGAAATTGCTTATAATTAAATTATAAAACAACATACAATGGGAAACATTACATTAATATATTAAATACAAATTGAATGGTTGCGATAAAATAAATCTACTTAGTGGGGATAAATGCAAATATATTATGAAATAACAAATGTTTTAACCATTTTTTTTGTGTGCCTAAAACCAGACATTTTAAATTTTCATTTTACAATACATTTATAGCTCACCAGTGTACAATAAATATATCGAATAGCACATTCATGACTTGATATATAATTTAATTACTACATATGATTTACAAGCAAGCTCAGCACAGACTAGGAAAAAACAATAACAATATCCTTCCTTGAAAAATCACTCATTAAGGATGGATATAGAAATTTGCAACAAACATTTATCCATAAACTTTTAATTATTGATCATATTTTATACAAAAAGTTAGAGTTAAATCAAAATAATTGATAAATTGAGTATTAGCAACTTAATGCTATGCTGTTTCTATTGTACTGGAGCTGCACAATGGAACTGGTTATAGCTCATGAACTTTTCTGTTAATCCACGTGCATTCTTATTTAATTTGATATAACATGCAAGAAATATATAACACCCCGATTTAAAAACAGCAATAAAACCAAAAACAAGAACGAAATTCAACAGATTAAAGTTACCATAACATTAGAAATAAATATCAACAAAGATTTTTCTTCTTAACAAATAAAAAAATGTTTGAAGACATAACATATATATATGTATACTACTTTCAAGTTTTACAAAATTAATAAGAAAAATTTTTAATCATAAAACTTTTAATGGGAGAACTTTTAACATCAAAAGTAAACTTTACAATAGTCAGCATTGCCTTAAATCACAACATAATATGCCATATTTTTCATTCCCCACCCAGCTTTCAATATAAACTGCGTATTTGATAAGTTAGAAATCGCAATTCAGAAAAGTTACGATACAACAGAATACAACTTGGTTTATGCTGATTACACCAATGAATAAAATTTGATATAAATATTTAAATTTAATTGTAGAAAATGAGTATTATTAAAAATATTTCACATCCACTGTCCACAATAAAAATTCATTAAATACCACAACGATGTTTCACATAAAGCATTGATTTAGTTTGTGCTATCTAGAATTTAAATAATGCATTTTTATTCACATTATGTACTAAAAGGAAATAAAGCTCTTGTATTAAGAAGAATTCACAATCATTTTTATAACAAGAATAAAAATTATGGTAATATTTCTGAAACATATTATTATTAAATAAACTTCATATATTTCAGTAGTAAAGAACGTCTGAAGTGGATTTCAGAAATTAAATAAGTAGGTAACATACTAAAATGGAAAAATAAGTATTTTTCAATAAAAGTAAATTTAATACCAGTAATTTGTATCGCTTTGAGGTGTTTGAGCTTTTAAGGTGTTTTCAAAATCAAAATTTTAACTTTTGTAATGTAGCTCAAATAAATATTAATAATTTCTATCCAATGAATTGCACTAAAACATCATTAACTTTAAAAATTTACTTCAATACAGTTATAATCTTTTTTTAAATATAAGATTATAAGTGCTAACCGGTAGTAAAAAAAATGAGTTAGTTACAAGAGGTAGATAAACAGTATATTTTGCATATCAATACTTTAAAAAAATTCATGTTGATTTTAATAGAATACAATATATTTATAAACAAAAATATAAAAAGACTAAACTTATATCACACAAGGAAAATTTTATTTTGTCCACAAAATTTTTAATGCACACAGCTCTTAGTAGTATAAGGAACAATTTAAATTTGTTGGCAGTTCTGGACATAACACAGTAAAAGCTGCCATTTTATATATTTTATTGTAGAAAATACACAAATTTAAATGTAAATCATATATCCATAACAGAGCTTCTAGATGAATTTTTAGATTCATTAGATACTGCATGTAATAGAGGCGCTTTTTGATGCACAGCATCAAAAGCACGCTTGGACTGTACGAGTGCTTCTTGTAGATTCCTTATTATTTGGTTTTGTTGTTCGACCTGTAAATAAATTTTCATATATATATTTGATTTCTTATACTATAACCAGATTAATCTAAAAACACACACTATTCTGAACATTGGTACATATTAACCCTTTATTTACTGCCTTATTTTCCCATGAATATCTCAATTTAATATCTGAATTGTTAGTTAAGTTTTAAAATAAAATAAGCCGAAGAAATTGCTTTAATTATTTAATAAAAAATTTTAAGTTTGCCTTTAGATTATATATATATGCATGCTGTTGGAACTAAGCTCATCATATTTTTTTAAATACCGTCAGGAAAAATAGTCAAATTAGCAAGATGTCACCCTGATTTACTATTAAGTACTGTTGATAAATAAATGGTTAAGTAAAATTTCACTTCATCAGAGATGAAGGCAATACAAAAAATAAGAGTTACGGCTAAAACTATTGATATTCAAATAATTATTATTCCTATTTATACATAACAAAAATGTAAATTAACAATTAGAAATTATACTGTTTCATATGAATGAAAATATTTTAATTACTTTTTTAGTTACAAATGATAGTTATACTAACATAGTAGAATCGGAATAGAAATTATCGCCATTATGTAACAAAAATAAAATTCTGAAATAGTCTATGAAAGAATATGAGATTTTCTTAATAAATATGAAAATTTGCTATTTCAGAAACTGATACCTAGTGTTTAATGCTTCAAGAAGCACAGAAAAAGTAAACTATTGCTAGAACTATAGAGCAATAATAAGTAATAAAGCAGCATTAATGTAAATAGTGAATAGTTTCTCTTCTTGTTAGGATACGTGTTTTTGATTCTTGATGTAGAGGCAGTTTCTTAAAATGGTAAATTGAATAATCATGCATTTTTTTCAAATGAGCCATCAAAACATATTTAATTGGTTGTTAAGAACTAAATTCTTTTAACTCTGATTCATCATAAGGTAAAATGTAATTAAAGTAAAATCATAAGCAGTTGTTAAAGATTATTATTGGCTTATATGCTTATACATTATTATTAGATTATAGATCAGTTTATTTCAAATATTAATATTTGTGCTAGAAAATATATTTCTTTCAATGGGCAATTACAGGAATAATATGTTAAATATATATATTTTTTATATGTTTTAGAATATGTTAAATACTAAACATTTCTAAAATAGGTCACGTTATATAAATACAGAATTACACAGATTCTTTATTCCAGACTTTCACAGTATTTTTTGTTTACCTCCTCAAACTTTCTATGTTTACAATGCATTAATACCTGTGAGCTTATGAAATTTTATGGCATTCACCTAATGTCATGCAGATTGTTTAGGAAAATATTTTAAATAATAACATCATAACCAAATAGAAAAGCTTTGAGAGACCATGGTGTTATCTGTAGAGGAGGCAAAACAATATTAATAATCTTTATGAGCTTGAAAGGTAAATACAGGACATAAGGAAAGCAGAAATCAATGTTGGATTACATATTTGGATCAGAAAAAGTAATTATGCTTTGCAATTGCAATAAGTGTCTGTTTTCTAGCTAGTACTGCCTTGAAAATATAGTGCTACCTAAAATAATTTAATGTTTTCAGTAAAGGTAAACATTTAGTAATTACTATCGTCTCCTAGCCAGGGGTTTAAGTTACAAAAAAACAATATGAGCACTAAATTTGAATATTTATTTGAGGTATCAGGAACTATTTTAAAAATATATTTATGAAGCATTCAACTTTTTTTAGAGCATTATTATCTAAATTGATACTCCCCCCCCCTAATTTATCTGGTTCCTTGAAAAAAGGCATGTCGTTGAGTCAAAGTTATTATGATGACAAATTTTTTTTAAGTTCAGTATAGTATCTTTTAGAGGGAAAATCTCGATAGAAATCTGTATAGCTTAAGACATTTTAAGCAGTAAGTTCTCTGTAGCATACAGCCAAATTATTATAAAGACCCTGAATTATCATATTGTTTCAGGGGAGGATCTCCTTTTGAGAAATACATCTGTTTCGATATAGGTAACAAGGGGGGGACACGAGGTTGAATATTGAGTTTGTGATGAGATTTAGTATAATTTCAGAATGTATTTAGAATGTTCATTTACGAAAATATTTATGTACAATAGCATTCTATTTTGAGAAAATGGTCCACAAATTTTCAGTATAGCTTATATACTAATAATATCTCGTCGTTGCTGAGCCCAGGATGGAATAGGGGAAAGCGCGTTGCCGAAGCATCCGCAATATTCGAATGGACTCGTTCGGTCCTAGGCTAATTAGGCTAATATTTTTTGCTTTTTTCCCCCTCTAAATTATGTTTTTCCCTAATTCATAATGTTAAAATAAATATTTATTCTTCTAATTCTTGGATTATAATGAATTTTTTAGAAGAAAATAATAAATATTAATGCGCGTTTTTTAAATATTCAGGATCACTTAAATTAAAAATTTAAAGATGGTTTCACTCAACATACTATTTTTTGCATTGAAAATTAGATACATTTTCTCAGAATAACTGAATTTTATTTTTTTAAAGATATGACTGCATTTTCTTTTATAAAATTACAGACAGATTGAAGTAATATATAATTCTCTTATCAATCAAAAATAAATGTTCATTCACCTAATACTTAAATTATATTTTTTTATTTATAAAAAAACAATGACAATATAGCTTAAATGATGATAAATGCTAATTAAATTGCTGGCATCATAGAAATATTTCATTAATTATTTATTACATACAAAAGACATAATAATAATTATCGCAACATTTTAAACATAGATGTATTTTTGACATAAGAGAAACCCTAAAGGAATCAGCTTAAAAAAAATATTTACCTTCAAAAAATATTTTTCTTTAGAAAATTACGTAGGGAATAATGCGTACCTTATATTTTTAAAAACTATGAACTATCTGCCTATTTATTCCATAACTTAACAACACCTACTTTCCATTTTTTTTCCTTTCCTATTATTAATATTTAGTATATTATGTTCAGCTGCTCTCTTTAATTCCTGATATACATGCAACTACGTTAAATTACATGTATAACTAGCAGTGCCCGCACAACCTTGCCCATAGCATAACATCCAAGAACAAAAATTAGCTGTAAACTTCAGATTTGAGTCGCTGTTTAAAATCACACAAAAATAAAGAAATGTATCGCAGATACATACCATTGCTCTTGCTATTTGCGCATGTGCGGAATAATTAAAATCGTAATTTAAAAATTCCTTTCTTTTTAAAAAAAAATTGGTATGATTTTAATGTACTAAAACCTTCCCCAATAAATGCTCTACAAAACGGCATAAATATCTTCAATAACTGATAATATTTCTCATGTATTTGTGGTTCCAACATACAGATGCTCTCAGAAAACTTCATTTTATACTGTGTATAGATAATTTGTCATTATTAAAACACAAAAATTTAAAGCTTTTAAGATAAAAATAATTATTCCAACACTAAAAACTAAAATTAAAATTATTAATTTAAGAACTATATAAATGAATATAATCATTTTACTTTTAAAAAATAAGTTACAACAGGTGCATTAAGAGAAAATACGTTTATTTGTTTTTCAAACAATAATGATTATTACATTGATTGAAACCATCTTTACGTCTTTATTTAAATTAACTTAACTGTGAATGGTTAAATAAAACGCATTCACATTTATTTTTCTTTTAAAAATTAAATTATGATGCAAGAATTAGGAAAATAAATATTTATTTTTGCATAAAAAATGAAAAACATTAATTAAAAAACTGTTTGCAAATTGTTAAATTAATACGAAATAAATAAAATTTAAAAAAAATCTGGGCTGGAACGCTTTGCTAGCTCCCAACTCCTGAATGCTACACTGGCATCTTGTCCACTATATCATTCGCGTCTACACAACGGTGCACATTATTAATATATAAGCTATACTGAAAGTTTGTGGGCCATTTTCTCGAAATTGACTTGCTACTGTGCTTTTATATTTTCGTGAATGAACATTCTAAATGTATAAAACAATTATACTAAATCTCATCCGGAATTCAATTTTCAATCTCGTCCCCCCCCCCTCCTAAAAAAACCCTTTTTCCAATCACATTTTTCTCTTTTCTTTCATTGTGCACTATATTATATTGCATTCATTATTTGTGAATATCCCAGTTTTAAATGAATTATCGTTTGTTCTTCAAGGAAAACGTAGATATATATTTAGTTTCTAATTAACGGAGTATGCCATAACGAAATTATCATAGAAGTTCCGCGTTAAATGGGACTGGTCTATAGTAGTGTAGGCTACTGATATTTTAAAACTATACTCTATACGCAAAAAGAAAAACTCTTTTACACAATCACCAACTTTTTGATGGAATGAAAACATTTTTGTATCAAAACTACTCAAAGATCACAGTACTATAAAATATTCTTACAATTTTTGCTGAAAACATCTTAAAGCAATTTATCTAGGCAAGTTTAACAAAACAATCTTTACAAATTTTCCTTAAAAATAAATCCAAAACCTATATCGTGTATGCAAAAAAAATCGCTTTATATTTTTGCTTGATCTAAATGATTAATATATTATCAAAACAAAGTCTGCACATCATCTTTTGTTATCATAAATGATACTTGTTTAGCTCTTGTCTGTGAAAATTCTCACTAAAAACCTTTTACACTAACCTGCAAAAAGCATGAATCTGCCTTATTCTTAAATGTTTGAAGTTCCTTTTTGGTATTTTCTAATTCATCTTCCTGTGCATCTAACTGTAAAGATAAAATATAAGCAATTAAATTCAAATTCACTAATGGTCAAAAGCATTTCAAGTTTGAGAAATTTCGCATTTCTTCAAGAATAAACTTCCCCAATTTAACGAGATATTTTCTAGTATAAATGTGATGGAGAAGTTTCAAATTACGGCTCCATCCAATGTGAAGCAATCATCAGCAACTATTGTGCCATCCCGGTGGTTTATTATTAAATCTCTTCAATTGCGATGAATTACATTCCGTTTGTTATGCTGTTGATGGGCGTTCGCTGCGTATTGCTGTTCAATTTAAACTGTTAATTTATTTTTTAAATGCGTGAATTAACTCATGAGAAACATCAAGTTGTTATTTTAATGCAGAAAGAAAATATTTCAAATGTTATGCTTGCTCATCGATGTGACCGCAGTGAGTTGACTGTTTCACATCTCATAAAGAAATTCAAAACCGAAGCAAACATAGATAAAAAACCTAGAAGTGGTCGTCAGAGGTTATCTTCTAAACTTACTGATGCTACGTGACTCGATTATGCTGTAAAAACAGATTTGCAAGTTCTTCTACACTTGCAAGAGAATGATATAAGTCGGCTAATCCCAGAACAATTTGTAGGAGACTCGGTGAAGATGATTACAAGGCACAGGTACCTAGAAAAAATCCAATACTGACGAAAGCAATGCGGAAAGAGACGGTTGGAGAGTGTCAAAGCGCACAAAAACTGGAGTATTTCAGAATGGAAGCAAGTTATATTTAGGAACGAAAGTCGCTTGTCTTCCATTGTCTTACAAGCCTGGCCACGCTTGGCGTAAATCAAAGGGGGAGCATGAGGTCAGAATAGAATGCCAAGTTAGTACATCAAAACCCCAAAAAGTATAATGGCGTGGGGGTGCATGTCCTATCAGCCAAATTAATGACTTCATTTTGGTCAGGGAACCATGAATGGTGACAAGTATGTTAGTACGCTGAAGGATCGACTGTTTCGTAGTTCTCGTTACATGTTCCCAAGGCAGAAATGGAAATATCCACAAGATCTAGCACCCTGCCAGACATCGAAATAGGTAAGACAAAATTTACAATTAATTTTAAATTTCATTTCATTTCAGTTTTGATCTCTATATCCATACAATACATTCATTATTTTAGGTTAAGGCAGCATTTGCCAAAAACATGGTATTCTCCTATGACCAGGAAACTCACCAAATTTAGAAACACTTAAGAGCAGGCGGTCAACCACTGTAGTGTCCATGGCGGGAAGTTATGCCTGAAAAATTAGGTATTCTTGGCACACTCTTGATACTGTGGATCTCAGATTATTGAATTCCATAACGATTTAGATTAGATATAATCTAATCTAAATTGTTAGAATTATCATTTAACGATTAGAATAATCATTTTCGTCCAGCTGCAGCTAACATTCCATTTTCAAAGTCTGTTAATTCTCGTCGTGCATAAATAATCACGACAGAAACTTTTCACATCAATCACTTGAATACAAATGAAAAACCAGCCAATGCATTGACCAGTTATACATTTTGTGCGCGATACTACTGCTACTGTTCAGCAACGGATTCTGAGACGACCACATTCCGACCATACATTCTCATTAAGGGGTGAGATGCGAAACGATGAGCGCATTTCCGGTATTCACCTTTGACCTTTGATTCCTCCCCCCATAGGTACATTTTAGTCCTTTTTTTTCACGTGTTAATCTTAAAATATTGCCGAAAAGATTCAATAACTTATGAAAAAAGTAGCATACTAATATAAAAAAGATTATTACTTTGAAAAAAAAGTAATTACCAAATTTTAAGAACAGAAATTTTTTATTTAATCTCCATAATTTAATACTTATGCTCCTTACATAAATAAAAGTTGCTCTGAATTATTTGAATGTGCATTAGTATCTTTTTCTTTCTGTATTACTAATTATCTATAATGCTTACGTCTCATAAAACCGCGACTCTTCAATATTAAAAGTAAACTTCTCATTTCATCTTTTCTTTCACTCCTATTTTGTCGAATTAAACGCATCTAACGCATGCGTAAAAGCGCGGGTGATTTTACAATCCGTTGCGGAACAGTATCTGTATATTTGCATATTAGTCACCTAAGACTGATGCCAATGACTTTTGTCACCTCAGTGTACAATAAAAATATTGTTTTCTCGCGATTTTTTGTTCACATATTTTTTCTATAGAGGATAATTAACATTGCAATGTATCTTTATATTTAATAAATAGGTATTGCTGAGTTTTGATTCCCTCCGATGGAGAAAAGAGAAAAATCTGTTTTGCTAACCAGATGTATATCGAGACGCCGATGCTGCGACATGTACACTCTCTCTCGTCTCTTTGTGTTATCTTGTGCCTGTATGGTAATTTAGAAATGTCCGTGTCCATATATGTGTGAAAATAAAATCTATAAAAGTTTCAACTCCTGCTTCGTCAATAATGGAATTGTCATGCACTGACTGTACAGGTATAGTTCTTATAACAATAATCTTTTTATAATTATTTCTACATTATGAGTTTTCTATTTAGTACAAAATGTAACGGAATGATATAACCAAGATATACAATGAATATGGCAACAATACCCTTATTTGTAAAAAGATATTAGCATAAGCACTTTAAAATTATTTTTGAATGAAATTCATTATTAATCTGAATTTTAAACCAAAAGAAAAAATTAAAACACAACCGCTTCACAGCACCATTAAGCAATTATATTATTCTACAAAAAAAATGTTTTAAAATATTTAAAATGCATCTTTAATATTATTCCCAATACAGAACATCTACTTTTGTTTTCATTTTATTTCACTTCACAAAAGACAAATAATCCCCATATTTGAAATGAGAATAATATGCATTGGTTTTGCATATGAATATCTGAAGATGTTTTAATCCATGGATTATATTCCCACATTTTGAAATAAATATTATAAAAAAAATTATCATTTATAATATGTGTAACAAGCCACAAAAAATAACAAAATAAAAATGACAATTTCTTCCCCAATTTACTAACAGTGTCATCAAAGAATGTTTTAATAAAATTCTTACCCTGGTCAATAAGGCACGTTTCTGATCTTGCAACTCCTTTTGTTCCATTAAAATTTCTTGAATTTTCTCCTCCTTAGCATCGAGCTTAAAACAAAGTAACCAAAGAATATTTAAAAACTTAAATATAAAAAAATTATTAAATAATATCGTCCAAATGTCTTTTTTTAGAAACTGTAATATAATTTTTATACCAGTAAATTAGCAAATTCTACTTTTAATGGAAGAATAAATTTATTTTAGCAATTGAATCATGATTGATATTCCATGTTGAAGCTTTTAATTTTGTATCAAACTTTTTCCAAATTAGATCGTTTTACGACATTACTTCGTTTATTTCAATAGCTATCCTTTTCGAATTTATTTGCATAAGTAAAGAATGACTCATCTGTAAAATACAAAGGCAAATAGAAATAGTAAAAAACAGAGAAATAGTATTTTCACTTACCTTTAAACACAGATTGTCATTCATCATTTGTATATCTTCTAAATCTTTCAAAAGATGGTGAATTTCTAAATTTAAGTCGCTTATTTGCTGCCTTAAAGAAGCACATTCTTGACGAGAAAGGTCAAGTTTTTTCTCAAGATTATTTAATGCAGTATCCTTCAATTCTACCTATGGAAAAGAAATTTTTCAAATACTTTAGAAGCTAGAATTAAGAGAAAGAAATTAATTAAAATGAAATTTTATAAATCAAATTAAGTATATCCTTCAATGAGCAACTATATGATTACCCATACTACATGATTTCAATTAAAAAGGATACTGAACAGATAAACATCTGTAATTTCTTCTAAGAATGTTAAGTAATAACACTAGTCACTACATTTGAAAAGTAAATGAAATGAGAAACAATATGCTCTATGAAGTTTAAGAACGAGCCTTAAAATTGCGAATCGGTAGTTGGAAAAAGAATGATTTCGAAAACAGTTTCCTCGGCGAAATTAAAAAACATTCCTAATTTTCTCTCTTTCTTTGTTTTTAACGAAACTTTTACACGAGTTTACATTAATGGTTTACAAAGTGATTTTCTTTCCTTTTTTCATATCCAATAATGATAATCTGTATGATAATTTACATTTCGTATATATTGTGTCTGTTTTAATTTTTTGGAACTTTTCGTTCTTCCAACTGCTGACTTAATTTGGAATTACATTTAAATAAAGAATATGCAGTTGAAGCTAAAATCTACTTTTTAAAAAAACTTCCACGTAAAATTAATACCTGAGCAACTGATTTATGAGTAGAAAAGGTACAAGACTTCCATTCATAAAATTATCATACATTTTAATTGTATCTCATTTAATTAAGATTCAAACTAGTAATTTGATCGCAAAATTGAAACCTGTTGCTATGCCATCACAATTGACATTTTTTTAATGACTATTTAATTTGTAACCAATTCAGAATGTAGTAATGTGATAATTGATTTTTAACTATAGCTTTCCTTGCAATAATAAACTGCAGAAATAATTTATTACTTTTAATAATAAAATATGATTACAATTAAGGAATAACCATGCTTTTAAATAGAACACATTGGCTAATATGGCAGCATAATAATTAAGAAATTTTGGCGCAAACGTAAAATTACAAAAACTAACAAACCTCTTTCACAGCAGATGTTAGATGTTCTTGTAATTGAGTTACCAGCATTTCTTTTGCCTGAGCCTAAAAAAATATTGGATAGCTAATTTAATTAATTTTCGAAAGTAAAAAAGGGTTTCTCTTGTAAATATATATAAGAACAATGCATATGGTATAAACATGGTTAAATACACATCGTGTTGGTTAAATACAACTCTAAAAATATTAACACATTATTAACTAGACTTCATTTAATGTCTTTTGATAGCTGAAATTTGACTGGTTATTATACATTTTAATCGTAGTTCTATAGTATACGGTATAATTGTGCATAAACGATATTTGAATTTTAAAATTCTCATTTTTTAGACTGATGTTGTATAAGTGACTTGTCTTTAATTCTTCTTTAATTGTGAATTGTCTTGTTATTCTCTTCGCGCATTTTATTATCATGGCAAGATGTTTAAAAACAGCATACCGCATATTTATTAAGTCAGGAAAATTTCCCACTGAATTCTGTGATAATTTGCTTGATTACCAAGCCTACTATACTACTTGATTACCAACTACTTGACTTATACCTATTACTTGATTACCAAGCCTACCACCTATTTTGCTGATTTAAAAAATCATAGTTTTTCAAAATATAATTCTATAGGAGTCAAGTGTCATATTCTACAAACAATTCTCTGGTCAATAATATTCTTATTTTACTATCTATTCATTTTTCAATCAAAAGGAAAACTTCACAAATTTTGTTAAAGCTTTTATTTTCCTCTTTTTTTTACATAAAATTTTATAATAAAAACATGCATTTAAAGGTCTAACTCCAAAACGCACCAGAAAATTTACTAATTCAAATACTAAATATTTTATTTCAAATTAAAATGCCGAGCACAACTGAATAACGCATAACCGTATTACACAGTGAATTCATCTTATAACAAAAGAATAGAGAAAGTTAACAATTTTCAACTAATAAACCATGATTTACTTTACACACATTACTACAGCATTAGACTGTGGAATTAAGCTGATAAATTGATGGCTATTACCTTGTACGCACCATTTTTAAAAAAGAACAGAATAATATATATATAATTTACTTAGTTGTGCTGAATTCTCGTTTATATGCCTTTATATATTTTATTTTAATATTTTATTCACTGGCAAGTTTAGATTAGTTCGATTAATGCCATGTTTCAAAGTTTATAACAAGAGTTATTTTGGAACAGACATCAGGATTTCGAATTAAATGAAAAGGGCAATAACCTCACATGACAGTCGATAACAAATTTAATACGGATCAAGGCATACATAAACGCCCAATTTTCAGAGTAATTGAATGTCGAATCCTAAATCCACTGTGCTAAAACTGAAATATTGCCAACTTCATAGGACAGAGTCTTATATAGCTAATTCTGTTCTCTTTATGTAAACATATGAATTGTATGGTAAATGATTGTATTGTAAATGATGAAAGCAGACTATTACGAAAATTAAAAAAAAAAACAATTTTCATCAAGTTAAAATCATAAAAAAATATTGTCATACTTTATCTTCGGCTCTTGTAAGACTTTCTTTCAACGTTTGTATTGCACTCAACATCTTAGGAACATCCATTTTATAAGCGTCATTTTCCAACTTGTCTTCAACTTTTACCTAAAACAAAATTAATAATATACTTAGGATATTAAAAGTGGTATTAGTATTTATAAATGAAACATAAATTGTATTAATAATATAAAAACAACACATATATTGGAGAACTTGCATATTTGAGGTCCCAGATTAGAAATCAGTATTATAATACTATTATACATAACAATGGTCTTTAAATACAGTTGGGATAAGGATGCTACTATGGAAAGAGAAGATGGGTAAATACTTTTCACAATAGAAATGAAAATACAAGTAGATTACTGTCATTGAAATTGTTATATTTATGTTGCAGCAAAGAAATTGTTTGAACTGCAAGTGAAGAACACAAGAAATGTACAAAATCATTGCTGTGTGTGAATTATCTTTGAAACAGACATCAATGATAGACGACTAACATAACAAACTAAGAAATTACACATATGCTTTAACACAACTTTGATTATTTTATTCAATTTTCACTTATTTTATCTCACACTTTCAAAGGGGTTTTTTTTTTCACTTCATCAGTAGAATTAACATTTAATAAAATATTATATTCTTAGAATAATGGTAAATATAATAAAACCCAGATACAAAGAAAAACTTCATTGCGTCGAAATTATTTGTTGATTAGAACGTTCTCGAAAAAAACAAGAAAACTTAACTCATTTACAATCTGGACATACAAGATTTATTCATAATCACTTGTTTCTCAAAGAACAAACCTCATGCATTCACGGACAATTTTCCACATGAGAGTTGCATGTTCTGAGCCAGTTCCACCGCGTTATAAGCTGTCCTTCCGGCATTCTGTAGGATTGGCGAAGCTATTTCGGATGCAAAAGCTAAGTCTATGTCAGTTTGGATCGAATTGCTACCAGTATCAATCTAATTGGAAACATTTTACGAATTTCTACTGACGCATTTAAGATTTCTCCAACTCCGTTATTGACAGTTCCACTATACAGCCTTAAATACCTTTCCTTAGTAAATACTTGTTCCAAAATCTTTAATTGCACATATGACAAAAGATCACCAGTGTTGTAATTTTCCTAACGACACAATTCTAAATGGAACGAAGCTGTTACAGGTCGATTCGGTCATGGTATTCCTAATTAACTAAGAACTTTATTCGTGATTTTTAAGCAAAAATCTCCAATCATTATCAACGCTTCGTTAGGTTTCTGCAGTGAAATCCATGTTCCTTTAAAAATTTTTCTTCCCTTCCCTACTCAGCGCAAAATATTTTCATAAATGTGCGATTTAGGTTTTCCCTAAAACTCTGTAGAAGGAGAAGGTCAATATGATTCCAAACAATGTATAAATTTAATTTGGATATGATATGTTGCACGCGTTATTAAAGCATACAACCCAGTGTTTGTCGTTTTCCAATATATTCAGAATTGAACATGCACTGCAGAAAGTGAAATGTATAACGCTGTTAGACAATTTTCATGGTGCTAGTCGTAAATTCCCATCCTCTCGCTTTTCTTGTTTGCACCGTTCAATGGATTATCTTCTCGCATTCGATGTGTAATACATATGCAACTGTGAATGCAGCAGTATTTTCACAAACTCGTCATTTTCACATAACATGAAGAAAGTAGTTAAAGTTTTAGTCAGAGGATTCGAAGTTATTTGTTGTACATTCACAGCTGTGAAATAAATGCTTTATCCGTTTTTTATATCATTTCTAAGTGAACAACAATTGCTCGTTATTCTTGTACAGGAAGTGAAAGAATTCTCCATAAACTTCACTGCTGCTTTTGTATCTTCCAGCCTGTTCGATTTCATCGATATGTGTGGCCACATTCCTATCACTTCTGGTTGCTCGCAAAACAAATGCCGTGTCGCTGCTTATATTCGAGCAATTACAAATCGATTTGTAATTGATCGATTTAACGGATTTTCAGTAATACATGTTATATACAATTTGTATGTGTTTGAGAGCATAGCCGAAAATGGAATAACCCAGCGATTGTCTACTTCGATGCCACCGTTTCAAATTTGCATAGTTGCTCATCATCATCTTCTGCTGATCTTCATTTGTATTATATATATCCAGGATTTCTTATAACCGTATTGGATACAAATGCTTGAGGATATTACTTAAGAGAATTTCCCGTATATCATGCATGATGAAATTGGTTACATATACTGCAAAGTTCATGTATCATATATTTCTTCACAACTTCAACTACATTCTTATCGATGTCAGCATTGGGTTTTTCAGACCTTATATCACATCGCGATTTCTTTTAAAGGGATTTTGTTGTAAAGCCAAATTGGTATACATGCTTGTGGAAATTCTTTCTTTTGTCGTTCAGCTAAGTACTCAAAATGAAAGCTGGGATAAAACACAAAGCTCATTTCCAAATCAGTATCAAACAAAACAATGAAATCAAAATGAAAAATTGAAATTTATAAAAACTCAATTAAACAATACAACAGGGAAAATTGAAATGGAATAATAAATTACTCAGTACAGTATGTTTTGTTTTTATGTCAGGTAGTTGGCCTTTTTAACCGTCAGAAGTGCGACATCTATATATGATATGATAGATATAAAAAAGAGCCCGCATATTTGAACATAATGTTATTCCAAGTTCCAAGCTCTTGGCGAAGAACTTACGGAGATTTAAAATTCTGAACAAACAAACATTTATATTTTTATTTATATAGATGTTAGTCATGCACAAATTTTAGATTTAACTCTATTTTCAATCTCCGACTACTGCATGTTTTGCATATAACGAATAAAAACAAAAGAATTTAAAAAAACTTTTAAAATCAAACCTGTTATGATATCAATGGTAATGGAAGATGGTTCACCCTTTTTTTATGGCCCTCATTTGAATATTGAAGAGAATATGCAATATTTTCCTAATTATTTTAGTAGATGTTTTTATCAGGCCAGAACTGCAGAAATTCCTACTTACTATTCTAATGGAGGGTCAAATGACCAGAGTGTTTAAATTTCCCAAAACAGTTCGGCCCTCAGTAATGTATGCATCATCTGTTGCATTGTCCGGTTGTAGGTCAATGTAAAATTACATATCATTTGATTAGACATATTTGAAGATAATTCCAGAACATATTAATACTTTGTAATATTAAGTGACATATTATGTAGTATTAAGCAACATCTTACAGAATGTTGCATAATATAAAGGGGATGACAAAATGGAGGTGTAATTATTAACAGATATGTATATTAATGTATTTCTTGAGTAATACGAAAACGAACGTTTGGAGCTACATCATTCTTGCACTTTAACTAAACAGTCTTAACCACAAGATAGCATATGTAATACAAAATTCTCCAGAATGGAACTACCTTTTTGTGGTGAGCACAACTAAACTGAGCATGCGATTTATACTAAAGTCGGATTCAAAACACATTAAATGATAATCCCATTAATCATATATTATTAAAGTAACAGATTAATGGTTTGATATTGCATCCTCATTTTTTTACCACAAGAAATTGCTTCTGATTGTTTATAAATTCCACATTACTTATTTTTAAAGAAAATTATTATTTTTGATTACTTTGTAGTAATTCTAAATGTTTGTTTCACTTCTTTCAAATATTATTTACTTTTTTTCTGACTATTAGTAGCTTTTAATGAATAAAAATAAATAATACAATCTTTTGAAATTTATTTATATCTAGCCTGAAAATACTTTTTTTCCTTTCCTCCTTTGCACTTCAAATTAAAAGACTGGAGATTCAATTTCATTCGGAATATTTCAGTATTATTCATACGAATGTGTATTTCATTATTAATCACAAGTAAAATTATTCCTCATTATCCTGCTCTTTTATAATCTTTCATAGTTTTAACTAGAAACGTTTTTTTCACTTTAAAGTCTAGGTGCTACAGAGGCAATTATTTCCTCATTTCTTGCATATACACAATATCAGAAAGCTAGACCCTAAAATTTTATTAAAATTTGTTATTAAACATTCAGAAATTGTTATTATTTCACAATGAGTGTGTCTTTAACAATGTTTCCACTTAAATATCTGACAAAAAAGATTTTGCAGTTCTTTAAACGATTCATTAGTTTTGTTATGTATCATTGGTACGAAGAGCCGTACTCTCTATCTGACATCATTAATGCATTCGCTCTTAGTGAGTCTAACCTTACTATTCCCAAGTAACTTTGATCTAAACCCTCTTCCCTTCCTAGTCGCTATGCCTCTGCGTGTAAGGAAGGAATATCCATGCAGAAGTATGAAAAGCATTCGCGCTACAATGGAGGATAATGACTCAATTCGAAATATATATTGAGAACTATTTATTGTTCATTGTTATATAACAGGTTCAGAGTTCTGTGCCCTGTGCTACTTTTTCCGATTATCACTTCCAACGTCAGTGAAAAATCTAAAATTAAAATCAACACAGCACTATAGAAAGCAAACGAAATTTTCTGTTAAGTTTAGAGCTCATGATTAATCTTATCATAAAATATTTGTAGATATCCCAAATAGTGCAGTGTGATCTACTTAACAAATATTCCCTTATTTTATGAGTCATATATAATACAATCAATGAAGCTACAGAAAAGACCCTACTCCTCCTCCTTCAGAATATTTAACATTTTCTAAAAGAAAAATGATATGTCTCGTTATGGCACACACACATACACTACTCTCCATTTCTTCAGATACTATGAAATAACTCGTTTGGACATTCCTTGCTTTATTCTGAGATCGAGCAAATGTCGAATGTATTGAGTAGAATATTAACTTGCATTCAAGTGCTACAATTTAGATTTCCAAATTATATAATAAGTGTTGGGTCATCCATTAAGGCTACATTACATAATTTTTAAAACTTTTATCTTTTGTTTTAACATTTTATTTTTTAACATTGAGAAAATTAAAATCACTATTAAATTTATGAACAGAGTAAATATATAATAATAAAAGAAAGGAATGAATGTAAAATATGTATAAAGTAAGAGATGTAAAGACTTGGAGACGCATGTAAATTTTCGCTGAAAAAGATGAAAAATTATACTAAGTATCACTAAATAACAGATTAGAAAGCGGCTTTCCCTCCTCGTGAATTCAATAGTAGTTCGAAAAAAATTTTCAAGGCCCGTGTTTGACCACATTTTAAGACTTATTTCTCACTTTAATACTCAATTAAATCACTCTCTTTCGATTTTTTTCCCTTTTTTCTTCCTCTTTTGCTGTATTTTGCTATATTATGGCTTCGAGTGAACTTTCATATTTCCCCATATATGATTTAACGTATATTCATTTGGAGGGGAGGAGAGGGCTAGAAATGACTTATCAAATAAAAGATACACTGATAGTTTTCTTAAAATTTGTTCAGATGTTGACAAATAAAATATTTTTAAACTAGTCACGAGTAAGGTTTTTTACATTGTATTTTTCTGAGAAAATATTTTGAATCATTGCTAGTTTCTGAGCTGAGGAACCACCCTGTATGTAAGTGAAATAGTATTCCACAAATAATAATAAAGATTATAAATTAGTAAATGCCATAGCATATCCCATGAGTTGCATATGACAAAAGGAATGTTCGGTGCATTGCTCACCTTTAAGAAAGATTTTTGTAATTAAGCATTTTTCTTTCCTATTTGCTTATTATAATTAACATAATTCTTAAATTATTATTTTTAAGCAATGTGTAAAATAAAACACTAATATCCTATAAAATCAAGTTAATAAAAAATATTACTGGATTAATGTCTGCTTGAAGACCAATAGACTGCATTACTGGCTTATTATTCATTTCAACATATGAAGGATCAGATTTTAATTTTTCAAATGCCATTCTCCCAATGCTATTGATATTAGGATCGGAACAGCTGCAGAAAGTATTCGGATTGTCATCCTAAAAAGTAAAAAGAAAAATAATTAATTCACCTACAAATCTAATTACCAATAAATAACACAGGCCTGCATTTTTAGGGTTATGTCATGTTTTTTTAACTTTTGATTATTGATTCCTATGTATTTTTTCACGCTGAATCTGAATATGACATTAGTTTTTTCCCCATCAAGTCAGGTTTTTGCAAAACGCAGGTTTTGAAATTTGTAATATGTTGCAAAACATTGAAAATATGAAACATATTGACAGATTCAAAACGTTTTTTTAATTATAAAATGTATTTAATTTAATTAAATTTATGGCTTATACTTCACAATATCATAGCCAAGCATATCAAGAGTTCGTTGGGGAGGGAGGGAGGGGGGCAAAAATTTATTGCAAACTGCTCAAAATCAGTTTAAATATCCGTTTCATTACGTTTTCCATAAAGTTTATTTTATATTCATTTCATTTAACACTGATAAACATTAACACTAATAAGGAACTTCCCAGAAAAACAAACGAATGATGCCGGAATGTAGGTAGTGGTTAAGGGGGGGGGTTGTTGGAAAATGGAAGTTGTTGAAAAAGAAGCCTGGTCTGCTTTTAAAGATGTAGCAATGAAATTTCTTGGCAACAAGAAAGATCCGAATTTCAAAGCGATCGTAGAAACCATGCTGCTAAAGTATCAAAATTTAGGCTGTTCCATGAGTTTGAAGGTTCATTTTCTAAATTCACATTTGGATTAGTTTCCTGGGAGTTTGGGTGCTGTTAGAGAAGAGATTTGTGAGATTCCATCAGGATATCCAAAAAATGGAAAATCGTTATCAAGGAAGATGGAATACTTCAATGATAGCAGACTATTGCTGGATGCTGCACTGCGATAAGCCAACAAGGACACATGGACGGAAAAGTCGCCAACACAGCATAACTGGTCAAAAGCGGCAACGACACAAAAGAAAGGTCACTTTTTTTACATGCATCATCATTAAAACTGGTTTAAATTAAATTTAATGAAATTTAAAGTTCATAAAATTAAGTTTATCAATATAAAATTTCGTGTACCAAAATTAATTTGTTACATTTAGGCTGGTAATAGTAATTTTGTGGTAGTTTTCATTAAATTTTTGCCCCCCCCTCCCCAATTGACTCTTGATGTGCTTGGCTATGATATTGTGAAGCGTAAGCCAAAAATTTAATTAAATTAAATACATTTTATAATAAAAAAAACATTTTAAATCTGTCAATATGTTTCATATTTTCGAAGTTTTGCAATATATTACAAATTTCAAAAATTGCATTTTGCAAAAAAAAACCTGACGTGATGGAAAAAAACTAATGTCATATTCAGATTCAGCGTGAAAAAACACATAGGAATCAATAATCAAAAGTTAAAAAACATGACCCATGCAGGCCTGTGTAATTGTCTTTTTTATTAATAGTGATTATATATCATTCAATTTTAAAATGAATATTCCCAGCTCGTGATGAATGTAATTAATAAGTTTTGCTTCATGGAATGGTTCAGTTTATGAGAAGTATAAAGTCTGAATGTACAGTTTCGAATTTATGTAATAAGTTTCGAAGATGGATTTCTTGCTCTGTTAATATTAGGTAATATCACTATAATTTATATAATTTTTCGGTTTTAGAACATTTTTAAAAGATAATTAAAAATATACAAAGTTATCGAATAACAAAAATGCATACTATGCTTCAGAAGCTATTATGTATATCTGAATTATCGGAAAACTCAGCCTCTTCAGTTTTTATCTATTCTTTCAGTTAATTTTTGAAAAAAAAAGTCATTTTAAAATTTACTGACGTGTCTATTTTAAACTGCCATTTAGTTTCAGTTTTACAAATAATGCTTAATGATAGCACTTAAAAACATAAATTGTAAAAATTCATTCGAGAATACTAAATTTAAAAAAAATCATATCAACAAAGTCTACTGTCTTTATATAGTTAACGCTGATATATGTTTAAAGTACACAATTCTTTAAAGCAGAAAGAATGAAGCCTGGATTACAATAATATATATCCACATAATTAGTGTATCTTGTTTTCCCTCATTATCTATGTTTGAAAATCACAAAATGGAATTCTTCGAAAAAAAAAATTCCCAGTTTAGAGTTAGAAGCACAAATAACATTAAAATGCCATTAATAATACTATTTAAACAGTCATTTTCTCTCTGTTGGAAAAAATCTTCTGCTTTAAGCACTCATGGTAAAACAAATCTTTTTTATGCTAATATAATTCTAGAAATAATAAAATTAAAAATACAAAAATGCAATAAAATGAAAAAAATAATTTATTTAACACTTACCTGCTTTACAGCAGCTTGTAACCCAATTGAACATGTCACCTTATTATCAGTTTGCACAGATGATGACACTTTTTTACCAAAAAATTGAGCAAACATTTCCTTATTTAGTGTTTCCATTTCGGGATCAGAGCAAGTACATGAACTAGTTGAAACATCATCCTTAAACAATAATACATTTTTAAGTACTCAAAGTGAATAATAATTGAATAATTATTAATAGTATAAAAATAAAGCAAAAAATTAAATTGGGCTGCTCTTTTACTTAAAACAACAGCTGTGCAATTAAACATAGTTAAAAGTTAACCATTCAGTTTAATACATCAAATAATTCATGTGAAAAAAATCTATTTTCTAAATCTATTCAAAACTTGCCTTCATAGCAAAATAAATATCCTAATTTTTTAGAAAGCTTTATTTTAAAAGTCTCACTCAAACAGAAGGAAAACGTAAATAATAGGCTGTCTCACTTTGTTTGCTAATATTGCATGATTCAAGTACAATAGTAGCAGTTTTATAAATAAAATACATAATTTTCGATTGTACTACAGTTAATGTAAATCTAGTATTATATATATATATATATATATATATAAACATTTAATTTAAATATTAATTAATTTCTAAAGTTTTGTCTTAATTTAACCCTTCTCAAAGCCATTCTAAAATATTCTCTTACTTCTTGATCCCATTCCACGTTATCTACTTAATTAATTAGTAGTCAATTTTATAAAAAGATCCCTGTGTTTCCCCTGCTTTGAAAGTCACATGTTCAGAAATCCCTATGAGAAACTTAATAATATATTGGCACTATAAACAATATTTTCCCTATCATAATATGATATAAAAAATTAGGGAAAATTAATTTCTTCCCTTCTCCGTCACTTCTGCTTGTAAATACTCCAGCCTTTCTCTGGAGATGGAATAAAGCGAACTTTAAAATGAAAAACTTCTTCAATGTCTTCAAACGGCAATCCATTATATATATATATATATATATATATATATATATATATATTGCAGTTTATAATATGAAAAAAATATTCTGCACTTTTTAATGAGTGTTAAACTTGTACAGAATTGAACAAAAGAGATTCACACTCTTTTATACTGATGAGAATATGAAACAAGAAGCTTTTACATAATTGTTCATTGAGTTCTTAAATGATTTACTATTCCATTCTGCATTCGAAATAACATTTATTAAGCACAAATATAATTAATTTACTATTTTGAGCACATTTATTGATATTCATTAAATATACAATTAGCATGTAATCAAAACTTGCAAAATGGTCTTTTTTTTTCAATAAAACAATAACACAACAAAAGGAAAAAATAACACTATTTTTTATCTTCACGATTATTAATTAGCAGCTACAATGCAAATAAATAGGTATATATATTCAAATAAACAAAAATGCTCTTAATAAGTATAGTTAAATAAATTTTACAGCCATATATATTTTTTACAAATCAAGTTGGTAACAACATATGAGATTCATTCAATATAAATAATCTTTTATAACAAAAAAAGTTTTCATTCCTTGGTAAACAATTTGCAAAAAATGAATGTTACTAATAATCTCTGATGGTCTATATGCGTTATAATATTGTGGAAAATAGTCATATTGGTTTAGATAGCCCACAGTAGTTTTAATGGTTAAAAGTTTTTTCATAAAGCATATAACAAAATTTTTTTCTCTGCTACTAAAAAACATTTAATGTATGACATTTATTGAGAATAACCCATAGTTTAAACTGAAAAACATTATAAAAAACATCTTATTTCTAAAATATTCTTATAAATTTACAATTCTTGCTATATTCAAAAATTGATTGAAAGAATTCAACTATTTAGTAGGTTTTGATTACATATGAATTCATTTAATGCACTTTAATTCTTTTCTCAATGCAGAACATTTGAATAAATCTCTCATTTACATTTCACTTATATCATAAAAATCAAGCATATACTTCAGTTAAAATAAATCTGATGAGCAAAGATTAATTTCGAAAAACATGCAATAAATAGAAGTGCTTCATATTACAAGAATTATTATATTATTTGTTTCTGAATAGGTAGTCGAGTATTAAATTAAGACCATGCATTTTACACGTAATTCTAAATTTAACACTTTTTCTCTAACTCACTTTAAGAAACAATTAAAATAGAAATTTTCATAAATTACTCTGAATAGAATTATATTACTTTATCATAACAAAACAAAATACTTACTTTGTAATATGAATGTTGAGGAGCACCAAATGACTCAGTTTTGTTTAAGGTTGCCCAATCACATACATTCGTTCTTGATTCTTCAGTAGGAAATTTCAAATCAATACTCTCACATGGTGGAAGGCTCATTTCATAATCATCATGTAAGGCAATATTAGAAGCTTTTTTGATAGGTTCGCATGGTCTATACACGTATATATTATCTCCAAACATAAATAGATGAGGCTCACTTTGCCCTTTACGTACGCATGTTACATGTTCAGAGTTTTTATCAGTTGAATTGCACCTCCGAGTATCGGATATATCATCATCATTACAAACTGGTTTATTACAATTTTTTCTCTCCATCGGTGAAGGTTCATTTGTTGGTGGAGTTGCACCAAATGTACTATATGAATATGATTTGCGCACAACATTAGTGAAACTGTATATGTTTCCAATGTCAGGCAATGAAATACATTTTGGTAAAGAAGTTCCACTTGATGGTAAATCAGGAGGGAAAATTTGACGATTCTGTTAAAAAAATCATTAAAAATTAGTACCTAATAAAGTTATATATTAGGGAGGGAAAAAAACAATTTTTGATTTTTAATTCGGAAGGGCACGGAAAATTGCTTTTTGTGTAGATAAAATAAATTAAAAATATGAAAAATATTGGAGTGGATCTTGAGGTGCTACAAGGACTTTAAATTTTCATAAAATTGAAATTTTTGAAACATTTTTTATGAAATAATGAACTTTTCATTTTCAGTTTCTAATAGTGCAGAAAAGTCGCCCTTTTGGTACAGATAAAAGAAATGAAAATTATACAAAAATAATAGTACAAGGACGATAATGCAACAAGGACGATAATGTTCATAAAAACGCACTTTTTGTAACTTTTTAAAGATTTTTGCATGCCTCGATTTCGAAATAAAAAAAAACTCTTATTGTCACCTAAATAAAAATATAAAAACAGTTTTTATTATTGCACTGGCAGAGCACTGAGTGGTCGCAGAAGCGATTATTGTTGAGATCAGGCGAAGATTTGTCTGTGAGAGCCAGTTTCAAATCATTAACTTTGCTGAGTTCAATTGAGTTTGCCTATCCGCTCCGTCTATTGCGTAACTGATTTGTTAGTTTATGCTTGTGTGCTTTGCTGTGAGTAAAAATGGCTGAGTTCAAAATTAATGAAAACAAGACAAATATCAGAGTAGCCTATTTTTGTGGAAATTTAGAGATTTGCTTGAAGTTGAACACACCACTTACGGATTTAGTGCTACATAACCTCAAAATAGCTTCAGAGAAGTATCCTTCTTTAAGCGAAATATGTGACACTTTAGTTCGCATAATAGAACAAATATGGTCAAGAGTTTTTATTTCTGTTGCTTCTAGCAAAAGAATTTTCCAAATGATTGCAGGAATTTATTAAAGTCTAAATACGGCAAATGTTCTGATAAGTTTAATTCTAATCTCACGGAAATTAAAGAAGAAGCAAGATGTTCACTTAAAATCGCTGACTTGTATAAAAAAAAGGGGGGGGAGTGCCAGTTATGGAATAAAATGTTCTAAACCATCAATGCTCTGAGCAATATTGATATTGCTACTACAAACGCTTTGAAGAAGAAAGAAGTATGAAAGAAAAAAGAACTACAGAGAAGAAAGAGTTAAGTTTAATCAAGGGCAGGCAAATAATATTAATACATCAAAACCGATTTCTCGCGATAATGACACTACGGAAGAACAACAGTGTTCTTGAACAAAAAGAAAAAAGCCAATCAGATTCATCAAATAGACAAGAAGCGACAAAACAACCAGATGCTAATCCGGTTTCATATTAAGTTAAAACTTTATACAGAAGATATCTGAAACTGATCCTAATAGTATCAGGGATTCGGTTATCGACTTTCCCTATCTTCCTAGTTGCATGCAGGTAGTGGAAAGGGGTGTGAGACTAGAGGCCGAATCAGCTGAAATATCAGTAATTCAATCGCAAGAAAAAAATACATACGTGTGAATATGCCAAAATTTAATTTAAAAACAGTTTAATGTGTCAGTAAAGTGGAAACAAATACTTTACAGTTGTAACATTTATAATCATTAAGGATGCAAAGTAAGAAATGAAAAACTATACATAAAAAATTATTATTATATTTAGTAATTTATAATTTTTTCCAATTGTAATGTTTATATATATATATATATATATATATATATATATTTAAAATTGTATTTTGTGATATTATATGAACGAAAAATTCATACAAATATTTTATGAAATTTTATAATTTTTCAGTTATTTTCCAAACCTTAAGCTTGAAATATAGTTGTATAGCAACCAGAATTTTTAAAAAATTTTTTGAACCTAAATGATAACTTTTCGCCGCTATTACCAAACCAAAATGTATGAAAAAAATTTTAAATGCCCTTTTTATTATTATTTCTTAAATTTTAAGCTCTTTGTGACATTTCAAGATAATGATATTAATAATGTGTGATCAAGATAATGATTAAATACTGTTTTTGAACCTAAAAGGCAACTTTACCACCCTACCACCAAACTAAAAACAATTTTAAAGCCCTCTTTAAAAATCTCTTTTTTTTTCTGAATTTTTTTTTAACTTTCAAGTTATTTGTGGCACCTCAAGATAATGCAATACTGCAACAAAATTTCTAAATATTGTTTTTGAACCTAAAAGGCAACTTTTCCGCACTATTACGAAACTAAAATCTAAGAAGCCCGTTTTCGTTTAACCCTATTGTAAATCGATTTTAAAAACATACCACAGAACAAGTTAAATTAAAACAGATTTCTTATTACACATTAAGAATAAGGAATTAATTTTTCAAGAAGAAAAAAATTGTATGGACAATTTAATGATCGTTTCTTACTTTATTATGTTGCATCAGCATCTCCAATTTCCACATATGACATTCACATTCTGCTTCTTTCATTGACAACTGGTGTCTAAGTTCAGACAGCTGTGATTCTAAAAATCTTATCCTTTTACCCCTTTCATAAAGCTGCAGGAGGGAAAAAAGAAATCATTAAAACAAAAAAAAATCAAAATTACTTGCACATACTATACGTACTATAGAAACAGAATAAATCTTCACAGTAGCAATGTAAATACAACTAAAGTTTGGTCAGAAAGGATTAAAATCTGCAACAGAAAGTTTCAGTTTACAGATGATTAAGTTAGCGATGGTGACAATTTAGCTTTATAATACAACTAAAATATACATTTGATAGTTATATCCCAGCAATCAGCATCCCAAATTACTTTTCATCAATACATATTTATTAAGGTTATACTAAAAAAATTGAGCATATCAAAAATATTTTATTGTTAAATGGAAGATATTATTTCAATAGTTGGCGATTAAGTTTTTTTATATCAAAATGCATATCTACTTATCAGTTACATAACTTTATCATTTAAACAAAGGTAAATGCTGTCATTCAAGCCGGTAAAATACTTTGATTTAAAAAAAAGTCTTGATCAAAATATATTTGTTTTCATGCAAACAATTTTACTTAGGAAGAGCCTAAATTAAGTTTTTATTCGGTATATGTCCTCAGATAAAGAAAAAATTATGAAAAAATATTTTTTGATAAAAACGGTATCAGATAAAATTAATTCGACTTCATTGCTTAATATGCTTCTCATAATAAAGGAGTGTCTTTGAATAACAGGTAATGCATGCACAAGCAGAGCGTTTGTAACCAGTCACAATACTTTTCACATGCCGATTCACATTCTCCATCGATGTTGTTTCGTGATCAATCAGATCCCTTAGGTATCCACATAATCAGATATCGCATGGTGTTAGGTCAGTAGAATATGGGGGTTATCCCTCATCCTGGGCTCATCATTTTGCATAAATGTGGCTGATTGAAAATAAAATCTTTGTTCCAGCTGAACTATTACTAAGTTCCGAAGCATGTCACCTAACTTCAAATATAAAAGTTGTCTGAAGAAAACAGTAGTCATTTCTTTCAATTATAAGATCACAAGGTAAATGTAATCAAGAATCTACACTAAGCTTTTATCCAGATGAATTTCTTGGAGAATGATGAATTTGCCTTGGTTCTGACATTAATTTTGGATGCTGATAGTGTCATTCAAATGAAAGAATGAATATGCTCAGTAGGATATCCTGTAATTATGAAGGACTTTACGTCCTTACAAGAATATTTAATATGTATTCTTTGAGTTTATATAAATTAGTATTTTTGTTTTGAATGAAATTTAATTTTTATTCCCTTTTAAACATTCTTTATATAAATTTGTTAGTTTTACAGGAGTGTTAACTACTATAGGCTATTTCATTATATTGCAAAAAGCACCGAATACAAATGATTTTAACATTATATAACAAAATCTTTGACTGCCTACTTTGAACACAATTTTGCAATTGATAAATGTATAAGTAGAAACTGCAGAATGCTCATCAAAAACCAAACTAATTTATTATTCCCTTTTAACTAATGGAACAAATAACGGATCAAACTGAAATAAAGTAGAACTTAAAATCAATGGTGTAGCGACTGGAGGAAAAGACGATATTTGTGCCTGAGGCATCATCAGAGCAAAACATTAAAGCATTTATATCATTTTTAAAAATAAAATGACTTGGTAAATAAATTATAGTATACTTCAGGTGTCTGCTTTTTTCACTATGCCACTACTTATAATCTACATTTGAAAATATAAATAAATATAATTTACAGGCAAGAAAATATTCAGATTCATTTGATGAAAAAATTTAGAGACGCACTACATAAGAAGATTAGTATATTAAAGGAAGGACCTGCAAAGAAAATTCATCATTTCAAAACAATTAATCAACATAAATATCAAATCATTATTGATAATAATAGACTAGTAGATCAATGAGTCCCATCACACAGAAAATTCTCCCAATACAAAAATAACTAAATGCTTTGAGGATTGCTATTTGTTATAGTTAGCTCTATTATTATAGAAATCAAGCACATACAATATTCTACAGAATCAATATGAACAGAAAACAAGTTTTTTACGACAAAGAAACGGTAAAATTCAGTTATTTCATTTGGAATAATTACATTTTTGTTTCATTCTAAAAAGTTCTATTTTTTTTTTTTTTTTTTTTTTTATTAAGATTTTTTTTCAGGAGCTTTTTTTTTTTTTACTAATTTCTATTTCAAATTATTGGATTATTTAGTATTTTTTTGTTTAATAAAATTTTACTTCTAGAAAAATCTCAAACACTTATGTAAAGTTCATTAATACATGCTATTTCATATAATTGTCATTTTCAAGATAAATAAGAGCAGCCTTTCCCGTAACATCGGCATGAAATTGGCAAGTTAAAAAAAATTAATTTAAACAAAACATTAACAGTAAAAAATATGTAAAGATTTCTGCGACACAGCACTGACCATCAACACAAGTACAGCAATATTTCAAAGAAAAAAATTAAGATGAAATGCAAAAACAAAACAATGACTGGTGAAAAATTAATAAAATATTAAAACTGACTTTTCTTTCAAATTTCTCAGCAAATTCTTCAGTTATAGAGTTATTTTTCTCAGATTTTGATTTATTTTTCGTATATGTTCAAAAGAAATTATATAATTCTTTATCTTTACCTGATACTATTAAATATATGCTTCTAATTTCTCCAGAAGATGACAACTGAATATGAGAACAATAATTATTATTATGAATCATAAATTATTTTGTTGTATGATAAAGATTTGAATGAAGGTTAATTACTTAAAAAATATGGCTAAAGGGGATAATTTTCTACATAAAGAAACTGAAAAAATTCTAATATAATGCTAAAAAAGTAGTTCATACTTGAGGCTTAATAAATGAAAAATTAAATAGAATCTACATACTAAATTATAAAAATTTTAATCAATTTAGTCCATTATATAGTCAGTATAAAAATATGAGTATAAAGAATGTTTAAAAAACCTCAATACAGCTGCCTTCACTACATGAGTGGCAATTTGAATTCGCATTGCTTAATGGAGCCCTTACAGGGTGAACCATATAAGGACTGGATGCATTAGAATCTGTATTTTCTTGAGATGAGACATCAGAACTCAAACCCTGAAAATATATGTACAAATTTTAGACCAAGCAATAACTTATAAATTAAATCGAAAATCATACCAAATGCAAAAGCGCTATTTCAATATTGAAAGATTTTAAAAATCTCAATTCAATGATTATACAGCACTTTTTGCTTTTAAAAAATTATATTCATTATAAAAATTTAATGTATGAATCAATAAAGTCATGTAGATGATGAATAAAAATTAAACTAACATGAAACCTATCTGAACCTAAAGAAACCTGCTCAGATAAGTTGAATCTGAATTGAATTCACTTAAAATTATATACATCATGAAGTAAGCTAATCAATTTTGGTAATAAAGTGAAGCGCCACTAATAAGTTTACCACGTACTTGTTGCTTCACCACAGTCCAGCTTCATTCAAAATCATAAGACTTCGTTTTGTAATGATAAAATAATTGACGAGTAATACTTTGTTTATATTAATAAAACTTCGGATGTAAATGGTCTCCTTACTGCTTTTGCAATGTACCTCAATTATATTGGTTTCCGAATTATTTACAATTGGTGAATTAATGAAAGCGAAATTTTCTAGTGTCGATTTAAATTATGACAATGGAAAATGAAACTCTGTTTAATGAAAAATATTAATTTAATTCTTATTTCCAGTACTATGTAGCAATATACTACACTATACAATAAAATTATTATTTTTAAATGAAAATGAATTTATACGAATCGGTAATTTATTAAAATTTTAATTATATGCCTTTTCATTAATATTTCGCTTTTCCTTTGAAAAAAGTCTACAATAATTACTTGTTTCCCCTAAAAAAGTAAAAATCACTTTTCAGTCCTAAATGCTATGGTGCGGGGGAGGAGGCAGCTTCATTTTTATCGTATACTAGTGAGTACTGAATCATTCTTGGAATATGCTAATATATATTAAGACCAATAAGAAAATAAGTCTAATTAGGGAATAAATAAATGCTTAACCTTTTTTGTTCCTTCCGCACTATCATTTTCAGATTGTGGAGACTCCGAGACATATCTGGAAAAGTCAAATAAGAGGAAAAATCATGCTCAAAATCATCATAAGTTGTAAAATACTACAAAGATAATTTACTAAAAAATAATATA
>JAPMOQ010017091.1:30106-58551 GCA_026543055.1 Argiope trifasciata | reverse complement strand
AAAAAAAAAAAAAAAAAAAAAAAAAAAAAAAAAAAGATTTTATATTTTAAAGGAATTCATGTTCAAACATTCTCTTTAAACCCCTTATAGTCCCCCACTTAAGCCCCTCTATAAATATATCCAACAAAACCCACGCCCAATTACATTATGTCAGAGACAAGATGTGAAATAATGACCGAAGGTGAACCGAAGACTACTGAAAATGAGCACTAAAATTTTCCGTCTGTCTTTCAACAACAGTAGTAATTTACTAAAATATGAATAAATATTAAACAAAACAATCAATTATGACATTTTGACAAGAAATAATTTATCACTTAAATTCATTTATATCTGCAATAAGAATTATTTCTAATTATTTTTTATTCATTCATATATAATTAATTCGTCTACTGATGTTGAAAGGTAGATTGATGATATTTTTTTTAAATCAGCAAAAATTCATATGCATGTGTCGCATTTGATTAAAATTTAAAAATGTACACAAAGTATAAAACATTTTGCAATTGAATTTCCTCATTTGAAATAGTATTTACTGTTCTACAACAGCACGCTAGATGCTACTTTCCGAAAACTGAAGACAAAAATCAATAAATAAAATTCCTTTTAAAGAAAGTGAAAGTACCCTCAATGGGTTTAATTTATGTGACGTAAAAGTGACATGCCATGTACTTCTGGACATGGCATTTAAACTTTCATCCGCAATGCTTCCGTCGATGAGTTGGTCATTAATGGCCTCCACCACGTATGAAGCGGATTTTTGTTTACATTTGAAGTTATAATTTTGAGTCATTTTCTTTCCTTTTATTGCGTGTTAAAAGATAAAATATTGGTGCTCTGTTAAGATGCTTTAATGCGAAACATAAAAATAATTGTCAGAATTTTTTTTTTTTAGTTTGCTTTCAACAAACCTGACTAGGGTTGTTAGCATTGGGATAGAAGGATTTAAGCCTTCGTTGAAGTTTGTGGTATGCTTTGATCTTTTTGAAGAATTCACTTAGTGTGTGCCAGCTAACTAAATATAGAAAACTGAAACCCAAAGCTGTTCCAATAATTCTTTAGAAAAACAATTCGAAGAAACCGGTAGGTGATTTGCTGTCAAAAACAAATGGGGGGAATGAAACAAAATCGTGAGTGCATTTATACTTACTTTATTGATATTTTATGAAATTTCTGATAATTTTGTATACGCTTAGAAGGTTTTAAAATATTTATAAGAATATCACAATACATTTTTCATCCAAAATCTGATCTAAATTTAATGGATGCACGTAAATAAATTCTTATTGCAAAAAATATCATTCCTAACTTAAAATTAACAACCACTGTACTGATAAATTGGGGTGAAATTGAATAAATTTCTTTAAGATTTATTTAATAAGTGAATCCTTTACAAACTACTGAAAATCCAGCTTCCTTATTGACTGTTATCAGCATTTATAATTGATGTATTTTATTAATCTTAATTCGATAATCTGAATGCTACATGTAAAAAATATATATAAGTTTTGAAAATGCATGTCATTTAGTTAAGTATATACATGCAAAATTGATTATTAAGCAAGATTATATGAATTCTGATTTCAGAGGTATGCTCTCTTTCCAGACAATTACTTTTTTTGAAATAATCGACAAGATCAGCAATTTGCAAAATGACCTGCAAGAACAGAATTTGGTTAGAATGAAAAACAGTTTCATGCCAGAGAATATTGTTGCCGATATTAAAATAAGGGCATTGATAGGTTTCACCAAATAAAGTTTTTTTTTCTATGCATATTCTTTTTTGAATTCTGAAGCAAATCTTCAAAAATTAAATTTGTCGAAGTATCCAGTTGATTTATGTGTTCTGTTCCTGAAATTAAGGACTGGAATTTCAAATGAATTTTTATCTACTTTCTTTGAAATTTCAGATTCTACTGTTTTAAGGTATTTTAATTTTGTAACAACAGCTTTTTATGAAAAGTTGAAATTGTTACCTATATTTTTTCCAAAGTCAATTGTTATTGAAACCATGACAAAACAGTTTGGTTCTAAAAATGGAACCTTTAGAGTCATTATTAAATGCACTGAATTTCCTAAATAGAAACCTAGCAACTCGGTATAACAGCAATTGACTTAACTTTTTATAAGAAAACAAATACTTAAAAAGATATGATAGTCGTAATGATTTCAGGAGCCTTCAGCTTCATTTCAGCATTATACTGCAGTAGTATATCTGACAAGGAACTTTATATTAAGAGTCAACTGATGGATGAATTAGAACCGAGGAAAAAAAAATTCAAATTGAACAAGAAATACAATAAATAGGATATAAATTGAAATGTCTAAATTTTTGAAGAACTGTATTCAGTTTACTATTACATAAAGAATTAATAACAGCAAGATAGAGAGCTAGCCTTCTCTATGAAGAAACCCGAGTGCAAGAAGCCATTTGGAGTCTTCATTTTTTATAAAGTAAAAAATACAAACACGAACAAATATTATTAATGCGTTTTTTAATGCATCATTTTATTTTTGCTAATACATCAGTTATTTAAGAAAAATTACAATTTTTTGCAATTTCTTTTTCGATGCTTACAGCAAGTGAATTTAAACGTTCTGAACACATACTTGCCCGAATAGAATTCGTTATTAATTTTAATTTGTTGAAAGAACGCTCAGCACTTGCTACAGTGCTGGCAATGTAAAGAATAATTTTAACACAGTTAATAAAATTAGAAATAACACATTATAAGTATTATTTAGCATGTATTGCAATATGTCTTGTGCGTTATTTACACTTTTCATTCAAAATCAAATCCCGTAGCAAATTTCCTGAATTAGGTTTTCCTCTCCATTCTTTGTTTCAAAACTTTACAAAATTTTTGGAACATATCTCTATTTTCTAAAATTAATCAAAGGCTAATTTGAAACAATAACAATATTAGGTATACTTTTAAATCTATTTTTACCATAACCGTATCTATTACAGTGTTAAAAAAAATAACACCTAAATTCCACTACTGGGTTTTTTTGTAACTTCGTCCTCTTTTAATTCGGAATATAATCTTTTCCTTTTTCGAACTCGTTTCACAGGAAAATGTTCTGAAATGTGCTAGCATTTTTGCTTCTTCTAAAAATGTGTTAAATTTTGGATTTCTGTTTTAATTTTATTGATTAAATTGAAAGCCAAGCCAAGAACAATTGTTTTAGTTAGAAATAGTTTATTGATAGTTTTAATATTGGGCAATATTGCAAACCATACTATTAACGATGAAATAAATGGCATCTAATATACTTTTGGCTTCGGATACCGCTGTATTATTGTTACATGCATTAATAAATTCTTTTAGAGCATTACATACAAGTTTGTTCAAATTATGTATACACATCTTTAACCGAATTTATTTTGGTCTTCCAACTAGTGTCACATAATGTTTTTAAAGTAACATTTAAATGCTTTTGTAGAATTTCCTATCTTTTTGTAGATGTAGAAAATAAGCAATATAAGCGTTTCAAAATCCCAAAATATTATTTACAACATGTAATGCTGGAAGCGGCATTACAAATTAATAAATTAAAGGAGTGTGATAGGCAAAGCACATAAATTGCATGCAGGTTTAGAGAAAGTATTCTAGACTATACACCTCTATATTTTCCTTTCATATTGTTACCGTTGTCATATGCTTGCCCTGTACAGTTAATAATATCTCAATCAAGTTCGCTTGATCTTTCGAATAGTTTTTGCTAGTCTTTCATCCGTCAGATCAGTTACTTCAATAAATCCTATAAATTACTCATTTATAGTTAATTTTTTCTCTTCAAAATGTACGTATCTAATAATGAATGAGGTTTGTTCCTTATGGGAAATATCAGGAATACAATCCATTTGGATACTATAGTACATGGCTGCTTTTAATTCACGTTTAATTTTGTCAAGAACTTCATTTCCTAAAGCAGAAATAATTTGTTCTTGTCACCTACGTGCTAAATGATGCACAATTCTATTTTTAGAATTTATTATTTTGTTTATATGATCCATTAGCACAGAATTGTATTTATTTAATAAATCGATTAAACTTTTAAAAAATTCCATTATTTGGCTTTCCTATTATTTCGTGGGTTCCTCAAAGTGGAAGATTATTAAAGCTAAAAATAGAATCAAATTTACAATTCTTTAAAAAAGTAATTTCAGTTGCGCCATTTCTTTACTTATTTTAACTTGATATGTTTTATCAATAGTCGAACATAAATTTAGTACTTTTAATTATCATTTCTAAGCAATAAACGAATTAACATGACACCTGGAGCGTTCATGATCTTGGATTACGTTTGACAGCTTTCTCCAGTTATTACAGTCAACTATAAATCGCGTAGTTTAGTAATTTCCTCATCTTTTGGAAAAAAGTATACAACAAAAACAAAATACGGTGTCTTGCGTCTTTGAATAAATTAACCAGCTGCGAAGTTGAGTTTCACTATTTAGCATTTTTTAATGTAGTGGAAAATGATGTTCCGCATTTTTAGCAAAAACTCCTTTATGTTGCAGAAGTCCGATTTTAACACAAAATATTCTAAATTTATCATTTATAATAATTGGCCATAAACTAGGATCATTTATAGTCTCTTGATCGTATTTGTTACTATCATTTTAGTCATTTTCTTATTCTATCACATTTGTGTAAACACTCGATTCAGCAACAAATTCCACTGTTTCACTATTTTGATTGCTAGACTGTGTTTTGTACTTGTCTTTCTTCCCCAGTTGAAGTTTGAATTGTAATTTCTGAAGTTCAGGCAATTTCTTTGCCAGAATTGCTTTATAGCCAAGAAAACTTGTGACTTTTTGAAGTTTATATATATATATATATATATATATATATATATATATGGTCATGGCTAGTGAAGCAGTAGTCAGTTATATACTGTTTTCTGTATCTTATCTAATATTTTTTAAGTGTGCATCTATGTATCTCTGAGGGTAATTTCTTTATTCATAAATCAACTCCCCTACTCCCCACTTTATAGATATCACCGCGATCATTGTCTAATAACCACGTCGGTCGATGCTCAGCCAACCACGAGTAATCAAATTCGTATTATTTCAGTATGTGTAAAAGCTATTATTGTTAAAAACAGTATTTTAATTCTAAATCACGGTGGGGACCAGATGCATAGCACCCACCGCACCCCCTAGATAGCCGGCCTGGCAAAATATCTAGTATAAGGGCTATACTAGAAAAAAACTATTTCAAGAATTAAAATGTACAAATATTTTGCAGAGAATTTCCCTTACACATGTTTATATAATCTTAATTCAACATTTTTAATTACTTGCATATTGTGTAACTTTCAAAGACCCTTAATTACTATTAAATAATTTTTGTATTTGATTTTTATTTGCTTGCTTTATAATAAGATGCATTATGAGGTTTCACTTTTTTTATGATGGACTTTAGTTTTTTTTTATCATTTAGTAATTAATATTATTTAGTTATTGCTAGCTAATTATATCTAATAACAAAAAAGTAATCAGTTTATTTTTATTAGTGCTTTCTTCAAATAATTCACATTCTTGTTTCATGTATTTAAGCTGAAATTGAATGTTTACATAATATCATGCCATACCGTTGTGGACTTCTGATTTCTGTTTTAAATAATGCAGACATTTTCGTTGAAAATCAATTTCCATATCAGCATTTATTATATACTAGCCGCCTTTGGCGACCAGCTGGTTCGCCATGTGTAAAGCGTTCTAAAATTTTCATTTAAATCACATATTCATTAGCCTTGAAGTAAATCTGGGCATTGATTGACCTGAAATTAATATTTTCTTTGAGATTATGGACGGAAAGTTCTAAAAGTACACCTTTTCCTAATAATATTCTTTAATTTTATAAATCAGTCAGTTTTAACCATCGGTTATGCTTCCAAAATATTAAAAAGTTGCCAAAATATTAAATGTGTTTTTTAAAGAAAGCGAGAAAGGGAAAAAAAGTTTTAAATTAATGATACAGATATTGCAAACGATTACAGAAATATGCCATTAAGTCGGGATTTCAATGCATATCCTGTCTAAATTCAATCAGGTTTACTATAAATAAAGATGATTTATGGAATAAATGATTTAGATATTACAAACGATTAAAGAACCTTTGCTTTGCATTTATTTATTTTTTTTTTTAGAAAATATCACATTCTATGTTTCTTTTATTTTATCCAGTCACGTGCTTATAGTTGTATTACTTTAGATTTATTTGCGATGATAATTTTTTTTATTTGAACTTCCGGCATTCTTTTATTTTATCTAGTCACGTGCTAAAAAACATGGTTAAAATATTTCTTTAAAAATTCGTTAAAAATAGAAGCTTACATTTTAAATTTAAAAAACTCATACCATTAAAAAGCTAATTTTTTACTCTTTAAATTGATGTAAAAATCATGTTTATGCGATCATATTTTCGGAAGTTATAGCGGAAAAACGTCGAAATTTCGCTTAAATTTTAATTAATTCAAATTCTAATTAAAAATTCGAAAAAAGGGCTTCGAGGTGCACATTCCGGACCTCCGAGGTATACATGTACCAAATTTGGTAGCTGTAGGTCCAACGGTTTGGCCTGTAGAGCGCCAACACACACACACACGCACACACACACACACACACGCACACACACACACACACACGCACACACACGCACACACACACACGCACACACACACACATTGAGCTTTATTATAAGTATAGATTTTTATTTCCAATTTAATTCATAGAAAATCAGCATCCAATATCAGCAAAACTTCGGAAATTAAGATGAAAAATTTCAAAATATCATGTTTATATTATATATAATGACTTTATTCTTGTTTATTAAATTTACTGCATTGTATATTTTTGTTTTATTCTATAATGTTTATTCAATGTAATTTTTAGAAATGTAACTCTAGCAATTTTAAAATACATTTCAGAAACGCTCTGTTTCAAAAGTATATTGCTCAACATTATGTATTTATTCGTGATTAAAAAAAACTGATGTTCAATATCTAGGATATTTCTGTTCAATAAAATTGATTTCATCATTTACTTTTGACATTCTTGTCATGCTATGTTTATATTCTTTCTGTTTTCTAGAAAAATAAATGTTGATAAATAGTTTTGAGTTTTTTTAATAGATAAGTACATTGAAACATCCATTTGGTTATATTTTTTCAAATAATTATCACATGTATTTTAGATATATTTTTTGTAATGAGGACACAAAAGTTATGAAAGCGTAATCTTGCAAGCGTTGTTGTTATGAAAGCGTCCCTTGATTCACAAATTAAAATAAAATGACTAATTCATAAGTTGCATAGATTTTAAAAAATGGTATCTATATCTTTTATATTTCATAATTGGAAACATAATTTATTCAATATATACAAATTTGAGTTTTATGTTCTTTATTCTGAACAAACTGAAAACATCTGGACTAAAAATGTCTCAATATTAATAAAAAGTATAACATATGAAAAAAAATGTAACAATTGTATTAGAAAACTTCAAAATGTTAACTTATCTGAGTAGAAATTATTTTTAAAAAATTTATAAAATTCAACATTCAATAAAGTTTAAATATTATGTAAAAAAAGAACATATACAATTTTTCAAAAACACTGTTATAGCCATTTGTCAAAATGTATCTTCAACAAAAAAAAACTATGTGTAAGGAAAGAATAAAACTGCATCAAAAGAATTAAAAAGCAATATTAATTAATAATGTAAAAACAATAATAAAATTGAAAATACTAATGAAAAATTTTGATATAAGAAATAAAATTACTTTACTACGAAAATTTGGTAAAAATAATTCGAAATACCAATTTCTTTTAAAAAATAAAATCAAAAGCTTTTAATAATTATTCAGTTAGCCTAACATTCAACATCAATGCTTTCACCAACGTTATCGGCAGACATCCTGGCATGCACAGAACTATTGAAAATTGAGCATAAGCAGTTTGTTTTGTACCTGTCACATGACCGCGAATTGACCCCATTGAAAATAATCGTTAACTATCATGAAGCCTGACTTCCAATCGTTTCTGGGAACATCATCAGTGCCATTCAATTTACATTCGACAACAATACCCAGAAATCGAAAATATTTACACAACTTATGTTTTATAAAAATATAAATGTGGGAACAAACTGAGTGTAGACAGACACATGGGGCTGAAACTTTCAAAAGTTAATCTGAGTTCTAACTATCTAATGAGGGAAAAACAACGTCAAAAATCCCACTAAGTTTTGGGGCCATTATGGCCTGATGGTAAGATCTCTCCCTCGGGACAGGAGGGTTTAAAGTTCCTAACGCGATTCCACCGAAGAGTCGTCGCGTAAGCGGGTCTAGTACACGTAAAAACCGTCCGGGACAGACGTTCTCCTGTTGGAGTGGCGTGGTGTGGAGAGGGGGTGCCAGTACAGGTGTTGTCCTTGTCATCTGACTGCGGTTCAAAAGTACAAGGCCAATTCCAAAATAGCCATAGTATTGCATTTATGAAATCTTAAAACGATTTAAGCAATCAATTACTATTAAATATGCTCCAAAAAAGTGGAACAAGTTCTTATTTCTATAAATATTGCACCTAGAATCATACTTTTAGTTACAAAATTTCTTTAAATAAATTGGGTAATTGTATGAACTCAGATTTGTGAAGAAGTAGATAATAAAAAGATACAAAAATTAAAATTTTTATGCGATCTCCCATCATGTAAAAATTATGAATTAGTAAAATGCTTTTTTATCATCAAAATTTAATAATATATTAAAAGAAAATTTAATGATTTCAAAATGTTTCTCATAGCTGAAATATGTCATTCTTTAGGAAGTCTTAACATCACACGTATCACTGCGAGGAGAAATTTCATTTTCTGCTTTGGAAGACACTTTTCCTCTGAGATACTTTCAATTGTTCTGAAGGGATATGATTTAGTCTATGATAGAGCTTAAACGTAAAACTTTAGATGTTGATGTTTTAATTGCTTTTGTAACTTGTAGAAATTTATGAGCTCCACGAATATTTTACGGATGGCAGTTATTACGTTGAAGTATTCTCTACGCTGTCAATTTTGGAATGTTGAATTCTAGACTGATTATTCGTGCACTGTACTAGCATGAGGATAATTTGAAAAGTAAACCCAAATATCAGTTATTGTGCCATATAAATAACATTTTATTTTCTCCTTTCCTGGATAATTAGGATCCCATAATTTTTTACAGCTAAATTATTCTGTAAATGCTCTTCCGAGAATGATGCTGGACATTCCTAAAATTATGTTTTTATTCTTCAGACATTAGGTCAGCATTGCGATTACATATAACAAATTCCTCAGCATATCAAAACGTTACTTGTTACTGTAATACGTCATTTTTTTAAGTACACAAGTGCGAGAGCGGAATTTTTTTTATTACTTCATTTGAATTTAGTTCTTCTCTGATATATCTTACAAGTCCAGTTTCTCAATTTTCTCTTCCCTTCCATATGATGTTGACATCTTGTGTGATTAGTAAATCTCTGTGCAGTCTGATGGTTAGATGATGTATTGGGTTGTTCGGAAAGTAATTTCGTGTTGTTTTTTTTTTCGCCCTTTTTCATACTCACACGGTATAATCATTAAATGTTTTGAAAACTGATATAGCAAGGTTTGTGAGTGAAAAAAATCCAAATGATTCTACACAGTAGTTTTTGGTTGATGCCCTTTTGAATATGGAGAACAATAAGAAGCATTTTCATCATATTTTACTTTTTTACTATAGAAAAGGTAAAAAATGCTATTCAAGATAGAAAGAAATTAACCGATGTGTTGACAGTACGCCAGTGCCAAAACTGGTTTGAAAAATTTCGATCCGTAAATTTGATGTCTAAGATGCATGCATGCATGGAATCATGCTACTACAAAAAGATGGCAAAAGGTATTGGACCACCAGAATGGTCAATATAAAATTTAATGAAATTTTTTTTTTTCATTATACGAAACTTTGTCTTTCATTTTCACTCACACACACAACCAAAATTGCTTTCTGAACAACCCAATACAACTGGGCCAATACTTACATATGATACTTTCTCTGTATTAGCATTTCTAAAATAAATGTTTTCATCTAAATTTTTGATAAGTCCTAAATTTAAAAATGAAGATATCTTTGTAGATTTTGTAAATGGAAACTTGAAACTTCTGCATGTGTATATATGAAAGTAAGAGAAACATTTTACTGACCGACATTTTTATACTAAGGGGTCATGTACAATTTTAATTTTTGTAACTTTTTAGTATCAAGCAACACAGAAGTTCAACGTGTTCTTATACTGCCTACCACCTTATTTAATGGCCTTATTTAGTAAAATGAACGCTTATAACATTTTTTTGAAGACCTAGCATCTTATACAATCAAATGTACCACAATTTCTTTTTCTTATTTAAAACAGTTAAACAATAATTTTATTAAAAGAACTAAAACTTAGCTAATTTCGATTACTTACACATTAGATATAGACTGCACCGGGCCAAACACCTGTTCAGGAGTAACTTCACAAAATGTAACACAGCTCATCTGAAAAGAAGTTATTACCACTTTACTGTTAACTATGATCAATAACAGTTTAGAAAAAGTTGTTTTCTAAAATTCGTAAACACAGAGCTAAGAGAAATTCACCTCGATACTCAGAATACATATTGGTTACATAAAAAAAGATATTAAAGTACATTTCAGACTTCATACAGCATTTTAGTTTCTATATATTATATAGTTAGTATACATTAACTATAATTTTTTAAGAAATAAACTAACCATATAACAAGACAGTAAATTATTTTACTCGGAAATCTGACTGTACTAAACAGGATAAAAGAATAAATTTTTGAAAAGGATGATAATATTACAGAAATGTAATATTATTCTAGGTTATTTTGTTTAAGATTCCATTTTCAATTTGAGAAATTCCACAGCTCGAAATTTATGATTTCAAGGGAAGATAAAGCAATTTACTTTAAAAGGAATAAGTTAATGTTACTTGGAAAATCCAAAATTCAAATAGTAGTAGAAGTCTTGTAGTAAATTTGATTTATTCCAATTCAAAAAGTTCTATACATTCCTCTTCTTTGTTAAAATATTTTTTAATATCTGCTAATTGCAAAGAATAATATCTCCACAGACTGTATTAATTTTTATAGCAATAAAAAATAATGAGTAATTCATTTAATTTTAATCGAAAAATACAGCCTTAAGAAACAGCTTCTAGTGACTATTTTAGTGAAAAATCTTATCGAAAGTGAAGAAATAACAATGTTCGAAACTTACAGATTGGGTTGTGCCGATTTTCGATTTATCGAAAAAAACCGATTTTTCGATACCAGCTTCCAAAAAATATTGATATGTCGAAATCAAGATCATGAATAATAGTTCAAGATAAATCGCGATACAATAAATTGATATTCACAATTAATTTGGGTTTTCGATTTCGTTTTAGATATTGGTTAGTGTTTACTTATAGTGTTAGTGTTTATTGGTTAGTCTTATTGACTTTCATAGAGAATTTGTGTTACTATTTCTATAAATTCTGTCAAATTCTAAAATATAAAAATACTTTTTTCTAAACGCAATATTATAAATTCTTACATGCAGGCATTACTATGGCATTGACACACTTTATAAAGGGTTTTAACAAAATCATTATCTATTTTCATTTTAAAAAACACACAAATATTATTATATAAATTGAAACCTACTTTTATTTGAAGTTGTTCTGATCAGTCAATATATTAAGAGATGCTATTTACAACTTAAAATAGCCATAAAAAATAATTATACCATGATAAACCGAAAAATATCGTTATTTGTTGGACAATATATCACATTGATGAAGTTCTGTCATAACCCAGCCCTACCCTTCTCAGTCCATATAACTTAGTCCCTACCATTAACAAAATTTAGCAAAATAAAGAACATTTTTATAGAATCTTCCTGACATATGATTAAAATATAAACTGTATTTCTTTTATGTGCTTTGCATAATATCATATTTTAAAAATACATTCAATATAAATCACCTCCCAATGTCCAGTAGAACGTGCATGGTGAATTATATGCAGTAATGCTTGAACATCATGGCTTAGATTGCAGTTTTGATCCCGAAGGAAGCTATTTTCTTCTTTACATGTATTTAAATGTTGTTGAGTATCCTGAAAAAGTTTATAATCATTTAACTTTTAAAATCTCACATAGGCTGAAAAGAATATAAAGATAGCATTGATAATTTTTTGGTCACACAAAAATATTAATATATTAAAACTTAAATTTTAATAAGTATTTTAAAACATTTTTTCTGATCTAAAACTTTTATGTGACAGTTTGGTTAGGCAAAATTCTGACTTTTTCACAGTAATTAAAATATATATTTACTTATTTATTTAAAATTAAGACATACAAAACAAATATTTTGTTCATATCACTTTCCATCAGAGCTGATAGCTAAGACAATGAATTAGCTGCAGAAAAATTAAATAATGAACTTATTTAGAGTCCTTACAATGCACATTTTGTTGAAGACAGAGAAAATAATTTTTCATTTAAAAGATTAAAGTTTGATTTTGACTTACAAACAGGAAAATTCAATAATTTTATACTTGACATACAAGGCATAACAGCTAAGAAACTAACGATTAACCAACAAATGAAAAAAAAAGAATAAACAGTTTTAAGTAATAGTAAAATCAATCTTCAATATAAAAAAAATTGCAGGCATTTATAGTACAATAAAAGAAAGGATTTCTCAAAATAATCCTTCAATTGTACTTACATTATATAGCGATTCTATGTATAGCCTTTCCTCAACTAATCTTCTCATTTCTTTTTCACATTCATGAACATTAATCACTGCTTCCTATAAATTAATGAGTAAAAGAAAAATGCAATAAACATTACAACACGCAACAAAAGACTTCAAAATACACATTTCAATAAATGCAGCAAAATTTTGAATATTAAGTTCTGATTTCTTTTAAAACGTTTTATTATATAGTCGCTTGTAAAAAAATATACAGAATAAGCATCAACAAAAAGAGGGGAGAATGGCATCCATGGCACAGGCATTGTAGCTGTAGAGGTACTTAACTAATAATGCATTGCACAATGATATTTTTTGACAAAACTTAAATTTCGTCTTTAGTTTTGAATAATTTAATTATTAGTTAATAACAAATAATTAAGATTTTTGTCTTGAAAAATAATCCATTTATATAATACAAATAATATAAAATATTTATATATCATACCACAATAGAAATTAAATGAAATCTGAAATATCTATAATACATTATCCAGCATATACCCAAAGATCCCACAACATTTTCAACACCATCAAAAACAAACTTTTGAAATTCAATGCATCCTTAACTGCACATCAGATCTGTGGAATCTATGCTTGATCTTTATGCTTTCCAATTCCAGAATCCACTTCTTTTAAAAAATACACAAAACAATTGGAGAAAAAAATACCACAGAATAATTATCAAAGATCTGTCTCAAAGATTTTGCAATATACTCCAAGGAGAGCCTCGTAAATAAGAGATTTGCTATTATGTCAAGGAATGTTCTTTTCAGAAGAATGGCACAGTTTTATATATTTGTTAATTTATACACTGTCTTTTTGTTGCTCTAATAAAGAACAGAAAACTTTAATATTTCTCTTGTTCCTATATGACAGTGATTAAAACCTTAGGTTCTATGATGGAACATTATTATATACTGTTACCCTCACTTATTTTTCGCAGTTTCTCGTCTCATTTATTTATTTAGTTCGTTGCTTCATCTTTATTCATGAAGAGTTCGAATAGATTTTGATTTACATAAGCATATATGAACTTAAAATATGTTTTAACGAAATTTAATAAAATGCTTAAAAGTCACAAGTAATTAAACAAAAAAAAAGACACGATTCAATGTAAAGCATTTAAATAACAAACTATACACACCTAGTAATAAAATGAATTGTGGTGCCTAAATTCTGATCGCTGAAGTATTATTTTTTGTATCACATGCATCAGCGGAAATGCAAGATTTATTATTGTGATTTTAAAAAGATTATCCTCGCTGATTCACTGTATTTCCGCATTTTTTATGATGTATCTAAATATTTTTACTTATATGTTTTTCCAAGTTGGCAACCGGAAATTGCTTTTACAATTAGTGTTTACTTTGGTTTCTGTTAATAAAGTTGTGTTTCGTAGAGTCGATGTTATTCCAAACGATTTAACTGGCTTAATTCTCTAATATGCATTCATAACATCAAAATTTCTCTACATTGGTGACCTTGGACTTCGATTCCGAACGTTGAAAAGCTATTTTTATCGCGGTAAATAACGAGGTACGTTAAATTCTTTTTAATACCGTTATTACGTCATCTTTTCATTATGGTTGATAATAACTCAAATACGGACTCTGAGTTGAGCAGAATCGCTGTTAAACCGCCAGTGTTTTGGAAAAATAAATCAAAACTTTGGTTTATACAACTTGAAGCTCAATTTTCCAATAGCAACATTACTCAAGATATTACTAAATTCAACACCGTCGTAGCAGCGCTCGACGAAAATGTGTTAGAGTTCGTTGTAGATATTTTATCGCATCCGCCAAGTGAGAATAAATACGAAACTTTAAAAAATGCTCTTCTAACCCGCTTAACCGACACAGAAGAATCTCGATTAAAAAAACTACTTACTGAAATTGATCTCGGCGACAAACGCCCATCTGACTTATTGCGGCATATGAAAGGTTTGGCTGGCAATTCTATCTCGGAAGAAGTTTTAAAATCACTTTGGCTTCAGCGTTTGCCTCAACAAATACAAGCCATATTGTCTATTAGTAAAGATCCACTGGACAATATCGCGGAAATGGCAGATAAAATAATGAGTGTCTATAATTCTTCAGAATCATTTTCCATTGCACAATCCAATACTACCGATTCATCAACCATTGAAAGCAAAAAAATTGAAACGTTAGAAGCCAGCATTGCATCACTCACAAAAAAAAAAACGAAGAATTTGCACATCGTTAACGGTCACGCAGCAAGTCCAGAAACTTCAGAGGGCGAAACAACAGATCTAGATCTAGTTCAACTCATCATAAATTCTGCTGGTACCATTTTAAATTTGTTGTAAATGCTAAAAAGTGCATCTCCCCTTGCGAATTTAGAAATCCTAACTCGCCATCAGTCTCGGAAAACTAAATGGCCGGTTGCTTCAGGAGGCCAACGACCATGGTCGTTTAAATTGTCGCCTCTTTATATTTGATAATTCGAGCCATAAAAGTTATTTGATTGATACAGGAGCTGATGTATCAGTCATACCTTTATCCAAATTAAGTAATCGGACTCCTTCAGAATTTAAACTGTTTGCAGTTAATTCAACGCCAATTAAAACTTATGGAACACAATTAGTTAAACTCGATCTTGGTTTACGAAGAAAATTCGACTGGCAGTTCATAGTCGCCGATGTTTCAAAACCTATCATTGACGCTGATTTTTTACAGAATATGGTCTTCTAGTTGACTTAAAGCGAAACCGGTTGATTGATCCCCTAACTTCGCTTTACGCACCAGCTAAAGTAATGAGAGGTCCATCCTCGTCTTTAACACTACTCGATTGTAGTAGCCTGTATCCCAACATTCGTATGCTTTTGAAAGAATTCAACAATATCACGTCGGAAAATTTTAAATTAAAAAAGAACGAAACCAAACATCATATTACGCATTCTATCATTACAAGAGGCCCTCCTGTCACATCAAAAGTTCGTCGCCTAGCACCTGACAAGCTCAAGATAGCAAAAGAGGAATTCTCATATATGTTGGAACAGGGAATTTGCAGACCTTCAAGTAGTCCTTGGTCAAATACGTTACATCTTGTACCAAAGAAAACAGGTGGTTGGAGACCTTGCGGGGACTACAGAGCTCTGAATGCTGCTACCTAACCTGACAGATATTCCATTCCTCATTTACATGATTTTACTCAAAATTTATATCGATGTAAATATTTTTCCATCCTTTATTTAGAAAGAGCTTACCATCAGATTCCAATTGAATCATCTGATATAGAAAAAACAGCCATTTGTATCCCTTTCGGTTTATTTGAGTTCACAAGAATAACTTTCGGTTTGCGCAATGCAGCTCAAACTTTTCAACGATTTCTTCATTCTGTGTTACGAGGCTTGGATTTTTGCTTCAGCTATATTGATGATATTCTCATCGCATCGAAGGATGAAGCTCAGCACCTTAATCATCTTAGGCAAGTTTTTCAACGTCTTCAAGATGCTGGTCTGATAATAAAAGTTTCAAAATGTAAATTCTCCCAAAATGAAGTAAATTTTTTCGAAGTAAATTTTGTTGGTATCGAACCAACAAAAGAAAGAGTAAAAGTTATTGAAGATTTTAAGCTCCCTGAAACAGGTAAACAATTAAGATTTTTGGGAATTATTAATTTTTATAGAAGATTTATTCCTCAAGAAGCTCAACATCAAGCAAGCCTGTACGATTACATAAAAAGTAGCAAAAAGAATGATAATCGAATCATCAATTGGACTGATAAATCAATACAGCCTTTGAGCAATGCAAAGAGAAACTGCTTACAGCAACTATTCAGGCACACCCTTCACCACCAGCTAAATTTTGCCTGATGGTAGATGCCTCAGATAAAGCCTTGGGATCTGTCGTTCAGCAATATGTTAATGGACAGTGGCAACCATTAGGATTCTTTTCCGTTCGCTTAACTCCAGCTTAACAAAATTACTCTACATATGACAGAGAACTCTTGGCAGCATACTCATCATTCAAGCATTTCCGTTATTTATTGGAAGGTCGTGAATTTACACTTTTCACGGACAACAAGCCACTCACTTTTGCATTTCGCCAAAAATTAGAAAAAGCTTCACCTCGACACAAAGGCACCTTGAATATATCGGACAATTCACTACAGATATCCAACATATTTCTGGTAAAGACAATGCAATAGCTGATGCCCTGTCAAGAATGGATGAAATTCATATTCCCTCCCGAATTGATTATGAAGCCATATCCAAATCTCATGAGACAGATACGGAATTGAAAGAAATTCTTTCTTCTCCAAATTCTTCCTTGAAGATGCAAAAGTTACCCGTTGTCGGAACAAAATCTTTTATTTACTGTGATACTTCTCGAAATTCTCCACGACCATATATACCAACAGATTTCAGAAAATTAGTATTTCACAGTGTTCATAGTTCCTCACATCCGAGAATCAAATCGACAATCAAACTTCTGACATCAAAATTTGTTTGGCCATCAATTAAAAAAGACGCCAGATATTGGACTAGATGCTGTCTACAATGCCAAAAATCGAAAATTTCTAGACATGTCCACAGTCCATATCAACAATATAAAAACGTCAGCCAACGATTCAGCGAAATAAATCTGGATATCATTGGACCATTACCATCTTCAGAAGGTTTTCATTACTGCCTAACCATCATCGATAGATACTCCCGTTGGACTGAGGCTATTCCGATTTCGGACATCACAGCCGGTACAGTTGCTGATACACTCGTTAAGAATTGGATTTCACGCTTTGGATCTCCTATGATCATTACAACCGATCAAGGAACGCAGTTCGAATCCCAGCTATTCCTTGAATTATCAAAGCTCATTGGATTTAAGAGGAATAGAACAACAGCGTACCATCCACAAGCCAACGGCAGCATCGAACGCTGGCACCGAACACTCAAATCTGCCATAATGTGTCATGCAAATCCAAGGTGGACACGATCACTTCCGATCATTCTCCTAGGACTACGCACAACTGGCATTCGGATTTCAACTCTACGCCAGCTGAACTACTTTATGGGGAAAACATCAGACTGCCCTGTGACTTCTTTGAAAACACAAAATATGAGCCTCAGTCTGAGTTTGTCAAAACGCTAAAGGAACACTTAAATAAACTAAACCCTGTCCCTTTTACACACCATTCAAAGCAAAAGCCATTCATTTTTCGAGACCTGACAACTTGCTTACTCGTCTTCGTAAGAACCGACAAAGTTCTTCAAAGTCTTCAACCACCTTACAAAGGACCATATGAGGTGCTAAATAGAACTGACAAAAATTTCACCATCAAAATGAAGGATAAAGAAGTCAATGTGTCAATCGATAGAATTAAAATTAATTTGGATAACTCTGACGATAAAGACACAGCAAATCGTCAGGCCAACATGGATTTTCAAGCAAAGACAATCCCACCCGAGCATCTGCAAGAATTTCCTTCAACGGGATTTAAACCCAAATCGGATCAGCGCTCATGTCTTAGGCTACCAAACCAAAATGCTTCAAAAGCTATCAAGAAAGTTAGGTTTGCACAGAGTCATTTTCCATATTCAACCAGAACTGGACGTGTAGTTCGACGCCCTGATGTAAAGACTTTTTATCGTTCGGTACCTCACTCGGCAGGGGAGTGATGTGGTGCCTAAATTCTGATCGCTGAAGTATTATTTTTTGTATCACATGCATCAGCGGAAATGCAAGATTTATTATTGCGATTTTAAAAAGATTATCCTAGCTGACTCATTGTATTTCCGCATTTTTTATGATGTATCTAAATATCTTTACTTATATGTTTTTCCGAGTTGGCAACCGGAAATTGCTTTTACAATTAGTGCTTACTTTGGTTTCTGTTAATAAAGTTGTGTTTCGTAGAGTCGATGTTATTCCAAATGATTTAACTGGCTTAATTCTCTAATATGTATTCATAACATCAAAATTTCTCCACAGAATGATTGACAAGTACTAATACTAGTATTCTAACGTGTCAACAGTAATAATTAGATTCAAAGACTTTGAATTATGTTTCTTTGAAAATTAAATACCATATACAGGAGAAAAGATAAATATCTAACAAATTATCTGAACTTTTGTAATTAACTAATATATAAAATCAAGATACCATGGTGCTTTTAGCACTGGATTTCAATCTTTTTTCCATTTGTTTCACTCTTTGTTGAGCTTCTGTTTCTAATTCAAGCATGGTTGAAACAAATGTGTCATTTTGCTCAAGTACATGCTGAATGTATTGTTCCAAAACAGTTACCTTTTCCTACAGATGGAAAAAAAAACTCATTACCAACATTTTAAAGCAAATAACTTATAATTAAAAATTATAAAGTCTTCTAAGTATTTGAATAACTTGTATTACAGAAAATTTACTTTTCAGAAAAAAACATTCAAGGCAATTATGATAATTTGTTTGTAATGTGTGCATCTGAAACCTAAAAGCTAATTATATCCATTGCTGCACTTCTCTAAAAATAAATAGAATGTGCTGACATTACAATACAAATATAAATATTTTATAAAAAATATAACATAAGTATGAATATATTATAAGCAAGGTTATAAAAAATTTACTTTTATCAAAACAGACTGAATATTACCAATCACACAAAAAGCAGAATTATTCAAAAGACGATGTTCAATTCACAACTAAATCCCTTGATACTTAGATTAATATATATTCGAATTTAAATGTAAATATGCATAATATATATATAAAATAAATATTTTAACTTATGCTGTGTTTTTTTTAAACAGCAGAAAACAGATTTCGAATTAGATGACTACTTTGAGCTATATTGGTTTGAAATAATTGAAGCTATACGATGGGTCAGGAAGAACAAACAAGTGAATTAAAAATAGCATTACACTCATTTTCAAATAAATTGAAGGAAAATAAGCATGCTAAAAATTATACAGTATTAGGAATATTTTTGGGGTTATCATTGAATTATTAAATACACTTTCAAATAAAGCATAAATAATTATTTATTTCACAGTGTGTTAAAATAATAATTTAGTTATATTTCAATTGACAGAGATAATTTTTAATGCTATATTAGTTAGAAACTTATTATTTCCACACAATTATCATAACAAACCCTTTTATTTGTAAATGAGGGAATTTTCACCCATAATTATAGTTCTTTTTTCAAGAAAATTATTAGCTGTACTTTTTCATGATATATATTAAAAAATATATTATTTAAATATTACATTAAATGTTATATTAAAAAATAAAAATATTCACATTTTTATAAAGAAATTTTTAAAAAGTACACTAAAATATGTTTTAAGTAATAAAAATTGGCTATTTGTTAAAAGAGATGCTTCATAATGTGTACTGCCAAGACTGCAAAATGCTTATATCCATTGTTTGAAAAAAAAAATTTTTGTCTAAATACAGAAAGCAAAAATAATTGATTGTGAATTTTAAATTAGCTAAAGTTACATCCACTACAAAGAAATGTGAATGCTATTTTGGGAATTATCCAAGAAATTTTGAACCATGGTCAAAAGACAAGGAATATTTCATTTGAGTATACCTTGATTTTTTTTAAGTCACTCCAGTGGCACTATACACTTTGGATACAGAATATTGCAAGATATCAAGCATCATTGAACAAAATGTTTTATAAATGAGAATTTTTACTATGCATTATAGATTGAAGTATTGCAAAATAAGTATTCATTCAAATAGAAGAATAAGATTTGCTTATGAAATATTCAGATTATTATTTTCATACCAACAAAAGAGTATACAAGTGATGATTAAAATAATATTATGCAACTTATGCGATGAGTTGAAACAACAAACTAAAATAATTTTAATCTTGCTAGCTATAACAGAACAAGAGCATACATTTATAACCACAGAATGACAATTATTGGACTACAGACAATCAAAAGGTCAGTTTTGTTTCAATAAATCAATGTTAATATATCATACTGAAAACAGGCTCACATGAAGAAATGAAATATTTTTGCTAACTTTATGCTGATTATTTAATTCGATGGGGATCTGTATTAATAAATATAGAAATATCTCCAAGTTAAGTGTTGATTTTATTAACATGAATATTATGACAAATTTTTACTGAAATAAACTTTCAGTCACAAGAAAAAATAAAGTTTTGAAAGCTATGGAAATTATTAAATTTGTTTGCATGGTTAACATACGTATGGCATTCCATAAAACAATTAAAAATTAACTAAAAGAGAAGCAGTTACATAACCATTATCTAAGTAGTTAGTTACACAGCAGATAGCTGCTTTTTGCCCCTTTATATTGCACTTATTTTATCAGTATAATGTAGATAAATTCTAATTTGAGTACTTTTTAAAAATTTATATTTCATAGATGCATGAAAACTTCATTTTTACATCATTCTAATTAATACCAAGACATATTTTAAAGGCCAAAATGGATGTATGTAATACATAGACCTAGTTCTAGAGGTGAAGGCACTTTGGTTACCCCCCTCACACATTATAATTATTAGTCGATTTTCTGTACTAGTGTATTTAAAATTAAAAATTTTAATCATATACTTAATATCAAAAAAAAATTAAGAAAAATTTTTTGTAAGAAAACAGGAATTTTACTTTTGGATTTAATGAATGAGTAGCATGTTTAATGATTTAATCATTACAATTACAGAATACAAAAGAAGTGCCAATTGTAGCCTTAATTTTTTTTTTAAATCAATTCATATTCTAGCAAATGCAAAATTTAATAAAAATCTATTTCTTTACGTCAGATCAGTGAAAAATATTCAGAATTTCTGTGCCAGTTCTTGGAGCAAAGTTCTGGTATGTTGCCACCCATATCCAGATTATTAAAAAAGAAATAAAAAAGGGAGAGAAGGGGGATGAATATTGTCTAAGGGTTCCACCATTTTGAAGGATCACAAACCCTCAGGTAATTTAATGTTTTACTTTCATTAAATTCATAAAATCCTTGCACTCAAGTTTATTCAAATTAATGTAAAATATTATTTCAATTTGGAACATTATTCTATAACATTACTAATTAATTCTTGTTTGTAAATTTTATATTATGTTACCTGGTAATTCTAAAACAATAATTTTTCTCATAATTTTTAAAAAATGCCCTATAATTAAAAAGAGTATAGAGTTTATAAAAAAGTTGTCCTTTTTTTACATATATATAGTCATTAGTTCAACATATGCATAGATATTGAGTTTCGACAAACTTACTTAAAATGTTTAATGTCTGCATTTTTTTATAAGTAAAAGGCTAAAATAAACTCTTTTGAAAGCTATCTACAATCTAAAGTTTTACAATTCAATTTGTCAAAATGTCCAATTTAAAACTGTTTGTATAGTGATTAAATCAACATCAATAAAAATGTCTGACTATGGATAAGAAGTGGGAAGAGCAGATCTCCCCTGAGGATTTTGATCTTCTATCCACCCCCTCCCACTGCAATCGTCACCTATATATACATTGAATTGCAAACATTTTATTTCACTAAATAAAATATAAATTTAAAATTGCACTCTGCTTGCTTTTTTACATCCTTATAAACTTAATTTACATATTGTCCATGCCTTCTACTCTTTGAAGCAAGTTGCTAAGCATTAAAAGGGAAAAGATGAGCCTATAACTTGTTAAGGCATTCACAACCACAAATTATGTGTGGTTGCTTTTGTATAGACACTTTTGCACAACTGGCAGAACTAGGCCTGGCAATACATGCTCAAATAAAAAGGTTAGCTATCTGAAGTCATGCAAAAACGGATTCAAAACATTTTCAAGAAAAAGAGGTTGAATACATTACCATAAACATGCTTCGATTAAATTTGTCGAGCGATGCACATTATAGATAAATATTTCTCATGTTCATTATTGTCATAGTTTAACATTGTTCAAAAAGATTTTTCGTCATCTTAATTTAAAATGAAGTAAAATATTTTTCAAAAATTTATACCTCATTTTTTTTATTTCTGTCAAATTCAGCATTGTTTTCAATTGATGCTATTCTTTGGTCATAAACATTTTTGAACACTTGTAGTAAGGTTGGTATGTCTGATTGCACTGAAGATTCCTTATCAGATTTATTTTCTAAATTTTCTACAACAGGCCCAACAGGTGATAATTCTTTTAAGCTGAAGGGATCAGCAACAGCAGAAAATCCATTTAAATGGTTTGTCTCAACAGATGCTATCTCTATCTTTTGACATTCCATTTTTTTCACTTATATTCTCATTGCTTTATACATACCTGAAGAAAGAAAACAAAAAGGTGTAAACATTCTGAACTGATTGGAAAAACCTGAAGTCAGCATATCCATCATTTAAAAATAAGATAAAACTTTAAATGCAATAAAAAATTTTAAAAAATTTTTAAATTATAAGTGTTCTCCTTTTTCTCCATTAAATTATAAATTGATTTTTCCTTGGTAATTCTACTGCATTGATGTATAATAACTTTTTAAAAAACATCAAATTTCTACATAAAAAATTTAAAAAAATGTCACTATTTTAAAGACAGTTCACCAGAAAACTCAATTTTCATACCAATTCCAAAATTTAGGATGAAAAAACAGTCATTTATAATAAATCAAGTGGTTGGCAAAATGATTAACATTTCATATTTAATAAATTTGCAGTTTTATCTGTTTGACCACCTTTTAAAATTTTTGTTGGCATTTGTGAAATTATTATTTCATTTATCATTCAAACTATAATAGATGTACACAATATAGCCCCCTACAACAAGTATTAACACTAACACAGAAACTCAAATCCCACATGTAAATATTTTTGCTTTGAATTATTACAACTTATCAGTCACAAAAAGATCCCCGGTGGTTATAAAATCAAATCTTGAGTCATGAAATCTATTGAATATTAGAATTAATTAAATGTAATAAATATCGAAACAATAAAACTGAAAATCTAAAAGTCATCATCATTATCAAGCTATAATAAGTAGCTGAATATTAATAAGCTGTTTTGTAGGTTAATATAGCACACACTTCACACAGTTTTGATTCTTCAAATATATTCCAAAAATTGAAATTGTAAGACTTTGCACTTTGGTGGTTTGATAAGAATTATAGAACTTTTTCTTTTATGTCAAAAATATAAACTTGCTAATTTTTTCTTGTGTATAATTTTAAGACATATGGCATTAATAACAGGATTGTTTTTATTCATAAGCATTTTTAAAATGTCACATTTAACTGCGACAGAAGTAAGACGATCAATTTTCAAAAAATGTAAATGTAATATTACCAATCTGTAAATACATTTTTCATTTCAGTGACTCTGGCAATCAACATTTTTAAAATTCAATTGTATGGCAGCATTTCTTCTTTCAGACAGCTTCTGTAAGAGGAAAGCAATGCATAAATATACATTAAATTTTAAAATCCTAATAGACATATATATGCTTTTAAAATTAATCAGTTTAGTTCAGTATTGGTAAGTAATATGCTATTCAAGCAAACAACTTTGGGACATATTGCTTAGTTTTGAACAAAGGTATGATAACAGAATATTTAATCAAATTTACATAATCAGATACACTAGAATTTACCAGAATCAGATTTATGTAAAAGTAACAGTGATTACAAGGGACAAAATCATCATAAAGTTCAATAATGCTACAATCAATTATCCATACAACTATTTCAATACAATAGAACAGTAAAACTATAGTTTCTGTATACTGAAAAACATTTATCGATATCAAATTGAATTTTTCTAATAAAAAATTATGTATACCTACTGCAATCAAAATCTAACTATTGGTTTTGTTCATAAGAAGTCAGTAAAAGAAATTTTTTTTAGCTATTTCACTAATTCTTATTGTAACAGAAATTTTTAGAAGAGTAGAAATAATTTCTAAAAATGTAGTAAATACTTATTGAAAAATCATATCATTTTTACCTTCTGTTCTAAAAATCCTTTCTCTAACTCTGAACAAAATTTTTATTTTACGTTCAGTTTAAAATTAGATTTCTTATAGTGGTGCATGATTCCTAAATGGAATGTTTTAAAGGTTAAAAAATAGTTCAGTTGAATAAAAGACACAAAAACACGATAAATGATGAAAAGTTGGAAATGAAAGAATTTAATTTCAAAAAATAAAGTATTAATTTAAAAAAAAATCATTATGCATTTTTAAAATGAATTTCTTAAGTAATTTAATTTTCTAAGAATTCTTTAACCCTAAAAAGGAAGCATACATGATTACTTTAAATAAGAAAATGGTGCCACATTTACAATATTTTTTTAAGTAAAGAAAAGCTGGAAAGAATGGAACAGAGTTCACTTTTTTTTCCCCTCTCTAGTTTAGACTTACTAAGAGTGCAGCTCATAAAAATTTAATAGTAAGTTCTTCAATTTATTTTTTTAAAAAATACTGAAACAATAAAAGGCAAATAAATTGCTTTTATTTGCACAGTTAAAAATTGTAACATTTTTATTTATTAACAAAAATAAAGAATACCAAAACATATTTAGAGACACTTTTGTTAAACTTTTAAGAAAACAGTAAAATTGTATTTTATTCTTTTTGTTGTGGTTCACAGAGGCTCAGCTTTTTTTTTTACTATCATACATTATTGCTTCAGATTATTTAAACTATATTACATAATATAAGAATGGATACTAACATACATTTTAATAAATTTGGAATCATTAACTTACTATTCAGTTGTAACACCCCCAACAACTAAGTTTATTAATCAGCATTTTAAAAAAATGAAAAACTTTCATCATTAACATATTTAGAAAATGTACTGAAATGTAGTCAAGTATGGCTCATTCCTCCCTCTGCAGAGATTTTAAAATATCACATAAAGCATGCTGCATTTAAGCTTAATTTCACTGTTAAGTTTATAAAAACTATATCTCAAGAGTTTATTATATATTTAAAACATTTTTATTAAAAAAATAATAAGACATAAAAAAATCGAAAAATAAGAATTTGTATTTACTTCTAAGACATAAAAATCAGATTCTCTGTTTCAAACACAAATAATATTACAATTGGGGTAGCATTTTGGATCACACAAGTGGGTATAGCTGCTGTATGTAATAGAAAAACTAGAAAAATATTCTGCTCTTATATTTAGGCATAAATATAGCTGTCATATTCCTCCCAACTCTCCCCTTTATGTTTATATGTGTGCAATAATATCTCTTGGAAATAATGTCTCTCAATAATATCTCTTATATCAACTATTAAAAACCCAATTAATTTTCTGTTTTTTATCTTAAATTAGCTCCCATTACTTTATTCTAAAATTTCTTTTATCTCATAATTTAAATCCCACTTCTTTATTTACTCATTTTTAACACATACTCTAATAAGTTGATCACCATTGCACTTCTCTCACTCCATGCTTTAAGATAAAAAATTCTTAACACCTACACATTTCTTTCAAAGATACCCAAGATTCTCTTTCCTAAATCAACATGTGTCAAAGAAATTAGAATCTCTTAGTAAAAGCTCTAAATGAAAATTTTCAGACACTTTGCTTTTGTGATTCAGTGTGAATCGACACACTTCATCTTAGAAATCATTAGCCTCCTATGAAAATATAAAATGTAATTAAATTCATGTTCTTTTTGACCATGCATTTGGAAAATTATGTAATGTTTACTTATGGTACTTTACAAGCCCACTGACAGATACTGTCCGTGATTATAAGCTGAAATGAGCATCTCTATTTTTTCCAGTAGCGCCAACTACGGCCAAGAGTACGACTTAACTACTTCATGCTTCACATTTACTTGCACAAACCCTTTTTGCAGGGGGGCACATTCACACAGCTTACAGATAGAACACAGAAGAAAACCATTCCCAAACTGGGACTCAAACCTGGGATGCCCAGACCGTGGGGAAGACATGCTACCCATATGCCAGGACGCCGGCACAAAATTATATTACATATATATATATATATATATGTGTGTGTGTGTGTGTGTGTGTGTGTGTGTGTGAAATTGTTTACATCGATTTTTTGGGGGGGAGGGCAGGGAAACTGTTAAGTTTGACATAAAAAGGTTTTACTGTATTCTTCCATGCTGTGCAAAGTAAACATTACAAAAGAGAATTTATTTTCCTTCCATAAAATTATTCTACAATCTGGACTGAAGCTAATTTTTTAAACATTTGTAATTCTAGCTATTAAAAAAAAAAAATGAAGGATCAAAACAGGGTTTTAATTTTCTTACAAGGTGCCATTCATATTATGTAAAAACTTCAGACAATTTTGCTATCCAACTTTTTAAAAAGGAAAAAGTTCTCAAGAATTACATTTTAATAATTGGAAATTTATGAGGAATTGGAAAGAAATTACACCATGGGTTTTTTCATGGAAAAATGATGAAAACCATTGTAAACATATAAATTTTCAATCACATGAGTAAAGCATAATTTTTAAGGATCAATAAAAATTTCCGAAATAAAGTTAAATATTTTCTGATATTAATGAATAGGTTGAATATTAAGTGAGTGAAAAGCTACTTCTTAACATCAAAATAAAATTAATTAATAAAATAGTGTATAATTTTCTTTAAAAACTTATGAAACAACTGAAAAAGAGGCAAAAATACAATGTAATCATTTTGTTATATTTTTGATTGAATGTAGAATTGAAACTGAAACAGCTAATATGCTATTTCTAGACAAACATATAAAAAAGAAAAATGCATTTATAAAATACATTTTTCATCCAAAATTTATTTATCTATAATAGAATAATTAAGATGCTTTTCATAGACATTCATTAAATGAAAACATTCATACTTTAATAATTCCATAAATCATTAATCTTATGTAGGATACAACTATTTTATTAAATGCAATTTCCATGTTTAATTACAATAGTTTCAAATATTGTGCCTGACCAAAATACATTTATATTATGAGAAAAGATATTTAAAAGATAAAAAGCAATCTAAAAGACATTGAAATAAGAGTTTATAATATATAAATAATCTGCAAATTGAAACTAAGTAGAGAATGGAGAAAAAAAAGTGTCTAAAATTTTAAAATGTTTCAATATCTATAAATAGTAGATTTAAAAATCTATCAAATTATCACATATGAAAAAAATTTACTTATTTAAGATTTTTGATGTAATTTTTGAAAAATGGAATTATGTTTCAATTAACTAATCTCAATTAAAATTAAGCATATCTTTTTAAATTAAGAGTATATATTAACATTTTACAAACAATTATATATTTTTAATTGCATCAATCTATTTTCAACTCATATACAGAAATTTTTATTATATCAAGTCAATTATCCATTCTGAATTTGACATGAAACTGGAAGACTATCAGTGTACTTCACGAAAGCTCTTGAAAAAGTTTTAGTCTTTGTGTGATTACAATATTGCTTGTTAGTTGGATATTTGCAATAACAAATTTTACAAATTATTAAAAATTAAAAAAAAACATGTCAAGAAGAAAAAATGAGACAAATTTTGCTTCAAAAGTAATAGTTATAATTAAATTATTTAAATATGTTATATATCTCCAAGCTGTATTAATAATTAACAGAGAATGAAAGGATGCATAAAATATTAGATGGTAATTTTA
>JAPMOQ010017091.1:0-29706 GCA_026543055.1 Argiope trifasciata | reverse complement strand
CATAAACAAAAAATGTTTGTTTGAAACATACAATTCCACATACCTCTAAGGATTTAAAAGAAATTTAACATGTTTCCATAGTAAACAAAAGATACACTGAGCTATTAAAAGGTTTCTTCAGAACTCTAAGGGTAGTGAAATTATGCAAAAAGGAATTTTGGATTTTTTTGCAATAACTTCTGACCAAATCATCCCTTAAACAATATTTTTGAACCATTTTTAAAACTGGTTTCTGTGACATCAGATTTATTACCATAATGTACTACCTAATTTTTAATCAATTTTTCAATTTTTTTCAATTTTTTTACAACTATATATAGCACAACTAAAAGCATATGTGTTTTTCTTGCTTACATATAAATCAAATATACATAAAAAAGCTGTAGATATAGGAGCTAATGTAAAATTAGTCATTATTATAAAGGAATATAAAATGAATTAAATTAACATGCTTTATTTTAAAATACATTTTATAAAATTTTCCTGATGTAAAAGAAATTATGTTACTCTAATTATTTAATTTAAACAACTACATTTTTCATTTTTCTGATAGTAAATCTTAGTATGGTCTCTAAATATTTCTTTTATCTCATGCCCTCTTTCAATTTAATAAAAGCACAATTTGCATTTACACCTATATAAACAAAATTAACCTGCTACTAATATATACATTATACAAAAAAAAATCTTGAATTACAACAATTAGCACTTAAGCATGCTTATACATAAGAATATAAAACTACATACATAAGAATATAAAATATGGTGACACTGATAAAAGGCATCAACACAAGTTTAAAAACTGAAACTAAAAACAATTATTAAGACTTGACCTAATATATATATATATATTAATTGTATCAATAAGAAGAGTTGCTGTATGCATATTATGACAGTATTAAATCTAATTCACAATTAAAATTTCATTGAAAATAATGTCTATTGATCAGGTTACTATCAATAATCAGGTATCTCATAATCTAAATATATTTGTTGTTAAATGTAGACTGTATTCAGATGATTCAAGATGAAAGCAGAACAATAAATAAAACTATTTCAAACATCTTCACTATCAAATGCTTGTACTAGTAATTTTAAGTTAAACATTTATTTCTTGTAATTAAAAGTTGCAGCAACTCTAGCATATTTCTTTTATTTAGAATAAAGGATCTTCCTTTAATACTTAATATTTTTCAGTTAAATATAAGTTTTCCTAGCCAAAAAGATGTTCCAGAAATAATGTACTTAGTATTTCTTTAATGTCTCCTTAAACTGAAAATTATTTCATTGTTTTAATTAGATAAAAGTTCTTCAATAAAAACTTGCAAATTTCAATTTTTACACAGAATGTGATTATAATATAGGTTATATATCAGGCAACAGCAGCTATACTTTCCTCAATAAATAATGGCTTAAATTTTTACTCAAATAGCATATTCATTGAAACAAACTACATTAAATCAAATGCCTTATTTACAAAATAAATTATTCATTGCCAGATTTACTTAAAAAATAAACATAAACAAACATCAAAACAAGCTTTATAGTTACAAATTATAAATGATAAAAGAGGTTAATGTATGTTACATAAAGCTATACTTCATTTATTCTATACAAGATCTCTAATAAGGATATTGTTAAGAAGTGGAACATATGTTTACTTTTATATACTTTATTATAGGATTACAAATTTGTTTATTACCGAACTAATCAAAAATATAAACTTTATCTTAAAGTTTTAGCAAATATAGCTATATCTTATAAGCCCCAAAATCTTCCAGCTTCACTATGATTTCTTTTAAAATTTTACTTTAGATGGAATTTTTGTTCCATTATGTGGAATTATTTATATCATAAATTATTGCCATTTCAAAACAGCAGAATGGTTTTTTTTTTAAAAAGTATGTATTTTCTAAGCATTAATAACAAATTCTTACTTGTATGGATGGAATTCAATGAAAGTAATGAAGCGAAGTTCGATTAAAATTTTTTTTTTAAATGGTCACTTGAACTTTTTTAATAAATAGATATCAAACTCTCCACAAAAAAAGAATATGAATCTGTTTGTATAGAATATTCAAAAACTTTATTTTAAAACAGATGCAGCATATGATGTGCGAATGCTTCGTGGCATATTAGCTACTGTGACCGTAAATAACATCTAAGTTTCCGAATTCAAATTTTTACAACACATCATCTTCAGCAGACGATATCGTAACACTAGGGAGAGCTATATCATAAGCCAATTGCAAAGCAGCAAATGAATCTTTTTTCCTAATTGGTTAAAAATTTTGTCGAAATCTTTTGCAGTAGGACTCATGTTGCATAACTATTATCGTCAATTCGTTAAATGTGTCCTAAATCTTCGCGGCTTAAACTGTAAAATACTGTACAATAAATGTTTTTAATGCAAATTGCTTCAATTCAATGCCGCATTTACAAGCTGAGGACACCATATTAAATAATTTTCGTTAATACCTGGTCCCCAGCTAATTCTCACTCAAAATATAAAATAAACTTAATAGCGAAAGACTTTTTTTAAAAGCATGCTCATTAATGAACTAAGAAGCAGAATCTCCGTAAATATTTTTCTTCTTTTTAGTCATTAATTATCATTATATGCAGGGCGGAATCTTAAAATTATTTTTTAAAAAAAGTTCGGTATAAAGTGGTAACATTCACAGGTAATTAAATTTAAATAAATTAATAAATCGGCTATTAAATAAGTTGGGAAAATTTAAAATTGTATATACTTATAAAGTGAGTTTAATATCAAAATTCTACTACACCAAAGAACGAATGAAAAGTTCATTTCAAAGAAAAACACTCCATTAATTACATAGAAATTAGGAATTAATTACTTAGAAATAGAAACGACGCGATGAAATGCTTTAGTTAGAGTGATAATTAATTCCTAGATTTAAGTCAAAATTTGTACTATTATTTACATGATTTTGTTAGGGAAAAGAATTTAAATTGTATTATTTCAGATTATCGAAATCAATTTAAAGGACAAAAAAAAATTGCCTTAATATTGAAAAATATATATATATCTGTTTCAATACCAATTCTAGATGAATTTCCGCTCATCATTAATATGTCTCTTGCATACTATGTAAAAAGCTCTTATCTCTCAACCAAATATTTGAAAAATCTTCTTTTCATTTTTTAAATTTATTTTTTCAGGTGAATCCAGTGGTAGTAGATTTATCTGCACACACTCTTTACAAAACTGCCTTAGATTTATTGAAATAAATTATGTTTTTGTTGACAAATAAATAACACAAAATAAAAAGTACAAAATAATGAAAAAGCGGAACTTTATCCATTCTAAGCTGCCACATAAACATGACTTATCTAGATTTGAATCAAGAAAAAACTTCTGAAAAACACCAAAAGAAACTAACAAATATTTAACAAAAACTGGCAAAAAGCAATTCATTTATAATATTTAGCATTTTTAGTAAATAGTTCATTATGAATAAATGAACTAAGAAATTTTAAAAAATAATTACCCTAGTAGCACACAAATATTGTTCACTAGAGTATAACATTGATCAATGTTCACAATACTGTTTAATATTGTAGAATATTGCTTAATATCATATAATATCGCACAATATTGTGTAATATTAAGTAACAGGCTGTGGTACTTAGGGAAATAATATTTATTGATAAAAAATTGATTTCCTTTTAACTGTTTTGATTTGATTAAATAACTATAACAAAGTTAACTTTTAAAAATTACAGAAGTTAAGAAAAGTTCGATCTTTTTTATCAGATATATTGAAAAATAATCAAAGGCCTTAAAAACATTTATTTATTATCATAGTTGATATCAATTGATTAACAGTTGATTCAATTATGGATGATCAACAGATCTTAAAATATTTTTCAGTTTTCAGATTTGATTATAAGTTCATAATTATTTTTACTTATTTTAGCTGTTATTTTATTTTGTTATAAGATTTAACCAAAATTTTAAAAATTCGTATTCGGTATCTATGCGGCACATTTTATGAATTAATCTGAGTGATTTATTGATTAGTTATTCATTTTCTATCACTGCTTGTCGTTGATCGTGCAATATCATTGCTTGAGATAATTAAAAATAATTAATTATCCCCAATAATGCTGTTTAAAAACTACGTTAGCTATGAGATACTTAATTATCTTAATTTAACCCTCTGAGCACCTGAATTCTGAATATGGCTCTCTAAAATTTATCTTTATTCAACAAAAGATTACTTCATAAAATATCAGCTTCACGCGAGTGAGAATTGGAAAAACAAACCAGTCTTTTTCACTCCCCTTCTTTCTCAGCTGTGGGGGTCTAATTACCACAGTGAGAAAAATTGATTTTTATCAATCCGGTTATCTTAACTTACTGACTAACCAATATCTTCCTCAACTGTTTTCTCAAATTATTAATATGTAGTTTTAAACTAAACTCTGGTCTGTATAACTACCGTATCTTGTAAAGGGAAAAAATATTTTACATTAGAGGTCTTAATTTTTCAAACTAAAGACATTAAGATTTTTCTGTGATTAAATCGATTATTACTTATCTTAATTTATTTCAACAATTTTACAAAAGAAACCCTGTTTTGGAGGCTGTATTTTCATTGATAATATCATATAAAAATGAAAGAAAACATTTAGACACATAAATGCGTTAAAAGCATGCTACATATTTACATTTTTTTCTGCAAAATTTATAAGTAATACTTAATGCAAAAAAATAATATTTATCGAACACAACAATTTTTAAAACCCATATTTCCTATACTTTATTTTTTTTCTACAGACTTAGTTCATATTTTCTGTGTGCGTAGTGAAAGGCAAAAAATTAACATCTTAAAGATGAAATTTCACAATTTTTACTTTGCTTTTTTATAGAGGAGGATATGCCTCAGCCATTTTTTGACAAACTATGAAAATATGAAGACAATTTTAAATTCCTTGTTTTGCAGTCCAAAACATCAGCTTAAAGCAACAAAACTGCTTTTGTGTGTTTATTCCAGATCAAAATAGAATTCGATTAAATTATTGTATATCATTATAAGCATCGGTCAAACGAGACAAAAATATGACTTGTTCAGAAAAGAAAAACGCAATTTTTAAATGTTATATAAATAACTATACTTAATAAGTTCCTTTAAAATTAACATATTTTATTTTTAATATGCAAGGCGATATAAATCTTTTTACTAACAGAAAACGGTATTTTTTAAAACCAAATTTCTAGTCATTTGAAAACATATTAAAATAGAAGTAATAAATAGTGTCATAACAGTAAATATCAAGGTAAGCCTACTGTCCTCACAACGTTTATCAATGTTGTCTTAAGTAGTATTAACAACATGGTTTCCATGGTTTCCGCAATTTGCTTTAACATTGCTAAATATTGTATTTACAATATAGGTTACACAATATTGTGCAATGATATAATATTCAGCTTCTTAATGAAAAACTGACTCAGTGAATTTCTTGAAATAAAATCTCAAACTGAAATTTTAAGAAAAAACTAATATATTAAGTCTGAAATCTTAAGTCTACAATACTTTAATATTGTTTGATATTGTATAATACTGTTGATATGGTATTCAGTATAATTCGGTATTAAGAATATTGTCAATATTTCCGAAAAATTATGCAATATTAAGGTGCTACTAGGGAAATTTATAAGGCAGACGAGACCACTGCATGATCACTTTGCATGGTTGGATATCTCCATTCGGAACACCGATAGCAATCACTACAGACCAAAGTCGACATTTTGAATCCCCACTTTTACGTGAGCTTATGAATATTTTAAGCAGTCATAGAGTGGAGTCAGCTGCATACTATCCACAATCAAATGGTATGATATAAAGACTACACAGACACCTTAAAGGTTCCTTATGGCTCACGGAAATATAAAGTGGGCAGAAACGTTGCCTATAGTTTTGCTAAGCTTACGCACTGCTCAGTGCTACTAGTTCTCAACTGGTATATGATACTAGATTGTGTTTACCATCTGATCTTTTCCGTGACGATTCTATTGTGAATGCAATCGTAACATTCACTTATGCAACAAATTTAGTTCCAATAATGAAAAAATGAAATCTAACCAATCCTATTCTTCACAGAAATTCTAAATATTTCGTAAATCTATCCCGAATTTCATGCAGTCCCATATTCCTTAGAATTGATAGAGTTCGACCACTATTAACTCTTTATTCTGGACCTCAATACAAGACCCTTAGTTAAGTCTTGGACAGATAAAAATTTTGTAATGGACATAAATGATAACCATGCTACTGTCAGCATACAGAGGTGCAATCCTGCCTTTGAAATTTCAGAAACACCACAAAAAGTAGCTTTGCCAAACAGAAATTTGCAAAAAAATGGTAAATATAAAAATAATTAGATAAAGCAGAGTTGTTCATTTTCCTAAGCGACTGAAAAAAGAAAATTTAAAACATTTATATATTCCATAATTCTTGTCCTGTAATACCGTGATTCATTTTTTAATTAATGTGCAATTACTTTCACTTCCTAGTAATTTTCGTTCCCTTCGTCGTCGTCTCTGTGGAGATACTTTATAGTGAATGCCCATCATAAATTATATATCAATATGAATCAGTAAACTACCGGCTCTTTCGAGACTGTGTATGACGTAACATACGTGCTGCTTATCATCCGAGTAATGACAAGCGCGATATTTCTAAAAAGCTATTATTTCCTTTTTTTTCCCTTCAGAAACCGCACTCTCTCGCCTCGTTAAAGCTTGTACTCAAAATTAATAGCTTAATTCCTTAAGTTTAAAAGTAAATAAAATTATTTTTCTAGCATTTCTTAATGAATGGAGTCAACCACAATTGCATGCAATCCTAATTAGGACAGGAGTTTTCTGCAAATTGTCAGTAAAATGAGAAGGCATCAAAGAACCCCGGAAAATCACAATCGAGGGCTTGCTTCAGGTCGAAGGCAAGCCCAGGACTCTTTGTGAAAGGAGAAACTTTCTGCTTGAGACTATGTGGAAGTGACATAGTCACAAGTGACTTGGAACAGCAATGTGTATGTATGGGGGAGGGGTCTATAGGGACCAATTATCGACTGTCCCCGGTTTCCTTGCCACACTCAAATAGTGGAAAGAGTTGTGAAACTTGAGACGAATCGTCTCAAAATGTCTGTGATTTGATCGCAAGAGAAGAATACATAAGACTAAAAATTGATTCACGGGTGAGTATGTCAAAAGTTAATACAAAAAAGGAAATTAAATGTGGCAGTAAAGCAGATACTAGCATTTTGCAGTTGTAATATCTGTAATCATTAAGAACACAGAAGTAAAAAACAACACAGCATTTGACGTTAAAAATATTTTATTACTATTATTGTAATTTTAAGTAATATTTTTTTTTTGTTTCAATGCTTTTGTATGCATTTAAAACTATTTTTGTAATATTATACGTACGAAAATTTCATACAAATATTTTCTCAAATTTTTTAGCTCTTGGCAGCAGCTCAAGTTGTCGTAGTATTGCAAATAAATTTTAAAAAATTCTTTTTGAGCCTAAAAGGCAATTTTCCCCCACTATTACCGAACTAAAATACTGGCAAATTTTTTAAAGCACAGGAAGATGTTATAGTATTGCAACAAAATTTTTTAGAATCTTTAAAAAAAAAATCTGGAAGACAACTTTTCTCTACTATTACCAAATTAATATCTTTAAAAAAATTAAGGTGATTTTCGTTCCATCCCATTGTACAGAAAATGAAATAACTAAAGATGCATAATCTACGATTTTTTGAATAACAAATAATTTTGCTATTGTTATTTTTAAATATTTGTTTCAAATATCTTTATTTCAGTCATATTATCAATTAAAAATTATTAATCAGTATTAAATATAAAAGCTATCAATTTACTAATTTAAATAATGCGTGATTTAATTAATCTATCTATTTCAGCTTACTTTTTAAATTATTTTTTTAAATATTGATTTAATAATCGAAGTAAATTTTTTTTGAAAATGGTGAATTAAAAACATCTCATTTCTTTAAAATGTTTACTTTAGTTCTTTATTCTTCCAATAGATGGCACCAGCAGTGAACAGAATATACGCAATCAGAAAGTCATATCACAAGCAATTAAAATGATCTATATGGGATAGTACACTGTCGGGACTTAGGGGTAGCTTGTCTTCCCCGTGCTCTGGGCGTCCCGGTTCGGGCATGGTTGTTAATTGTTATTCTGTGAGTAGTGTGAATGTGCCCCACCGTAAAAAGGAGTTGTGCAAGCGAATGTGAAGCATGAAGTAGCAAAGCGTACTCGTGGTCCTACTGAAAAAACAAGAGGCGATAATATAGGCTTAAATCGCTGACAAATATCAGTCGGCGGGCTTGTAAAGTGCCATGGGTAACAACAACAACACTATCAAATGTCAATATCGGAAGGTCAAGATCGCTACCATTAAGCGGGAGCGGTGACTTTCCACTTTCCAGAGAAGTCACTGCTCCGATAAATTTCAGCGATATGTAGTTCAATGATACGATAATTCGAAGAATAATCGGCCCGTTCACATTTCAACTCATTCACAGATATCTCTGTATTCGCGTTAAGGGGATGGAACACCCAAGATACAAGAGAAGAATGATTTCTGCTTCTGAAATTTCCTTTCTATCTTCAGGAGGATCGGGGATTAGCCAGTACCCCTTCTGTTCCTTCAGGGATGTCGTCTCAGGTCACTTCGATGTCAGTTTTGATAGCGTATTGTCAATTCGGAGAGTTGTTCATTTGCTGCTTTAGACTGAAAGGAATCAGCGACTCTTTTTATTTCTTTTCCACTGACAACATATTTGCCCAATGCCGCCTTAAGATTTTACATTAATATCGTACATAAAATTGAAGCCGAGGGACTTCTTCGATGTCTTTTTAATACTTTCACCTAAGAATGAGAGATTGTGTATAAATTTTAAAGCATTACGAATAAAATATTTTTTTTTCAATACACTTTTCAGTATTTCAAGGCAAACATATCAATACTGAGGAAACTTTAAATTTATTTTACTTAAATTTGTAATGCAGTTTTTGATAATTTAATCTCCTTCCTGCTGTTTTTGATAACGAAGCCTGATCAGTGTTTATCAAAAGGTTTCATGGTATATTTACCTGATAATGATTCATTTTATATTAATAAAGTAAAAAGAAAATTTCTTTAAATAAAGTAAAAGGCATTCCTTTGAAGTGTCACGTATTGTGCAAGATATTGCTTTCCCTATCTGCAAATTTTCCGCCCAGTAGGAATGCTACTTAATTCCTAACCACCTGATACCAGTGTCAGTGTTGCTTATTGAGTCGAATTTTCGCTTTATGAAAAGAATAAATCCTTTTTTCCTATTTCTGAGAAAAATTAAAGCTGTAGTTACAAAACGCAATAAATCTGCGTGGAAATTGGTAATCAAGTCTCATATAACACTGAATAAAACTTAAGTAAAAAATCACAACAAATATTTGTAATTTTTGCTTTGGTAAGGCTTGAGTTAACAATTTAATGTGTCAGATCTCATGAACTTTTAAAATAATGTTTAAACTTGTTAAAACATTTTTATTACATTGAATTGTAAATTTATTTCTCGAAATTAGGGAGAAAGATTTAATTCCTGAAACAAACAAAAATTAAACTGCTTTTTTAAAGTATATTACTGGTATTGCCGAAGCGTTGTCTCTCCCTTTCTTTTGACATGAGAGAAGTGTGATATGATAGTTGATTTTACCTAATTCATTTATTGCTATCAACCAATTAATATTATAGAAAATTTAAGTTCCAAACTGATCATGTTAAGAGATAGCTACTGCACATGAAAATGTGCTGAACGCCAAATAAAGCTAATTAATCCAAAGTGTCTTTTAGAAATCTATAATTCTCAAAGGTTAATTTTGTAAGGGTGATTTTTTTACAGCCCATCCAACCTTCATTTAATTAAATCAACACACTTTTAATAAACAATCGATGTATTTGGTATATTATATTAAAATTCACTCTTCATGAGAAAAAAAGGTGATAAATAAATTAAGAATATATCGTAGCAACATATTCTGTTTAAAAAAAATTTAAACATCATATCAACTAAATGCAAACGACTTTACTCTGCTATAGCTTTTTGTTGCTTAAGAGAAAATATTAAGCTCTGGATAGTTCTACAGAAAAAAATAGTTAAATAGGGATTTAAAAAAACTATGATTAGCCAGAAAAATGATAGGAAACTTTATTGTGAGAAAAAGTAATATATATATATGTAATGATATTTTAAAATCTAATTTAAGTTCAAATTAATTTCTTAGGTTTTATCTTAATCTAGCCCATATCAACTTCAACCTAAAAGTTTTTCGTTCTTTTTCTTATTTCCTCATCGTATTAAATCGGCTTCCTTTAGTAATTAACTTTTTTGATGAAATTTTGGATTTCATGGTCATTAAAATACAAATACAAAACACATAACTATTTATAATTTCTTCTGAATTATTTCACGAGTTTTCCACAACAAATATAAGGAAATTTTAGAAAAATCATCTATAACTGAGCAGGATTTCAAAATAATGTATTATAATATTAACTGTATCATTTAATGTCTACACACAGCCTAGACTGAAAGTAAAAAATAAATATATCTACTGAATGAGAGAATATGAAGATGCTTTAAAAACAAAATAAAATACCAGAAAATTAAATTTAATTTCAAGAAATACTAAAAATATCCTTAACAGAGCTAAATAACAGGAATTTCTGAAATATTTAATTTTGTGAAGATTACAAGTTTTTTTTTTTAGAAATTATGTTCAAAAGTAAGAAATGAAGAAGTTTATTGAATTATTATTCTTTATCATACCATTTATTCCTTTTTTCCCAATAGAAAATTTCAACATTTGATTTGTTAAAAATATTTCTTTATAAAAATAGTTTACAAGTTTTGAGAGTTGAGCATATTTAAAAACATATAAAACATTAAAAAAAAATACTACTTATGATTAGCATTTTCACAACACAAATATGTATCTTATAATATTTTGATGCATAACATATACTGGAAAATTTAATTTTATATTTATGATAATTTTTTTAATACATAGAGAGTCCTTCCCCCTCCATGAATTGTTTTGGCTGAATGAATTTTGATTGCCATTAGTAAGTATATAACTTTGTGCTGGATGTAGCTACATCATGTTCCAAACTAATAGGATATACTTTTTTTTTTCTTTGAAAACCCTCTTAGCAATTAGTCTCATTAAATTTATTTTAATGCCTAATAAACAAACTATAATATGTTTGGAAAAACAGCAAAACATAAAATGCCTGAAGAATTTTCCCATAGAAAAATATTTTATTTACATATAGAAGTAATAAAAATGCATTTGTACAAATATATTTACAAAGACAAATTTTTCTCACTAAATGAATTTTAAGAAAAATGAAGAGTCAAATATTTATACTAAATATTTATACTAAATTTGTATTTCATCTATCAAAAATGCACTATCTATAATTTATTACTTTTTTTATACACTTTTCAACAACTCATTTCGAATATTTTTATACATTTCTAGTACAAGTGCAGCACTAGGGCGTTTAGATGGATCTCTATTTTTACAAGTTTTGTGGAAATTAAATAATTTATATTTTAAAATATCAGCTTCTGAACTACCGCCTAAGAACCAATTACAGATATCAGGTATTTTCCATATATCTGTCTTTTCATCATATGGTAACATTTTCTCATGGTCATACTTTTGGTCACCATATGGCCACAGTTGCTCTGGAGCTACAAATGAACCAACCAAAGCTCTATTACCACAAAGTATACCTTTCTTTATCTTGTCTACTTCAGGTGTTGCATCTAGGTCATTAGCAATTATGTTTAGATCATCTGTGAGTAAAAATTGCGATAAGGTTTTTTCAAGAGTGTTTGAATCACACATAACTCTTGTGCCAACAGGACTTGTATGCAAAAAATTGATCACATTAACATAATTTATGCATAAGTCTAAACGTAAATTGACACTATCATATGCTTTTAATGAGTTTCTTAAATGATAATTTACATTTAGAGCACTTCCCAATGCATAATATTTAGTCAAGATATTATTATTACAAAAGCCAATAAGTTGAACAGCGTTTTTACCATTGAAAGCTTTAATCATGAACAAGTTTTGTTTAAAATCTTCTTCATATTCTTCTTTAGAAAGTACAGAAAGCACAACTTCATGATTTTCCCATTCTGCCAAATATACCTAAAAATAAAGAAAATTTTCATTATTTCCATAGTTACATTTTGTTTAAAGAGACAATTATTTAAGATATTGATTTTGTTTTTCCCATTAAAATGCATCTAAAACTCGTATACTTATTTCTGACAAAAATGTAAAGGTGGAAATTTATTGTAAACATTAAATTTAAATATGAGGTAAAGTTTGGTATTTCTATGCAACGAGAAACATATGCAAATAATTCTAAACTAATCAGACTGAAACTATGCTTCATTCACAGGGTAAAACATCATACAAATTGATTACAGTGACAAACAAAAAGACACTGATATTGCACATTCCTAAAACCCACTTGGAAAAGTGATATTTCCCAATGACAATTTTTTTAAACATAACTATGTTTATGAAAAGTTAACATAATAGATAAAAAGCATTCCTTACAATTTTTTAGTTTAGTTTTGTAATATTTTAGAGCCTTCATTGGAAAAAAATGATGCAAAAGGAAAGCATTATTTATAATGAGGGTGATATTTCAACAAAAATACATGGGACTGAGCTCAGGTCTAGTTAAAATGTGAAAACCCAATTATTAGGTTATTCGAATTTAAAGTTAACTTTCACAAATCAAAGTTATTGCCTTTAAAGCGTAACAACCTGGATTAAGATGGTAACGATGGATTAATACAATTATAAATTCATAATCTCATTTAAATAAAAATTAATTTCACTGAAAGGAAACATCTATGCACTATTTAATGTCTTTAAATGGAAACCATTTTGTCATCTTTTTCTATTCCTAATTACCTATGAATTCTTTTACTTACCATAAGGGTGTAATTTTGTGATCATTCACTACATTTGTGAATAATTTTTAATCATAGAAATGTAAAAATAATAGCCAGGTTTCCAAGTAAACACTATAATAAAAGGTCATTAAGAGTAAGTCAATGAATCACAATCTAATGACAAAAAAGCTTCAGTTATAAATAATAGTTGATTATAAAATCAACTATTTTTTAAAAGAATTTATATAATGAATAGGAAATATTATCTATAAGGTTTCAGTTGGAACAGAGGTTTTCCAGCACCCCTGCACAAATTTTTAAAGTTTCAAACTTAATCAATTGTTGTTTATTATTTATGGCACTTAGACAAGCCAACTAACAAAGCCAGCATTTTAAGCCAAGTTTTTGTGCAGTAGCTTCCGAGGGTAAAGGTCCCTGAACATACAAGGGCAGAAGTCTCACTTCTAGTTTATATTAAGAAGACACGCATTCACTTACAAAAACCCTTTTTACATGGGGGCTCTTTCACACACCTCACATTTACAGCACAAGGTAAAGAGCAACTGTGCCCAAACCAGGACTTAAACCCAGGATGCCTAGATTATGGGTAAGACAAGCTAACCCCATAATCCACCTAACTTAAAAGTTATTAATGAAATTTTGGTATAAGTACAAAATATTAAAGGCAATTATATTTTTATTTATTTATATCCCTTAAAATTCTCTATTTTGTTCAGAAACTAACAGAAATAAGTTTGTAGATGGCAATCATGATAACTCAAAACCCTAATTTAGGTCTTTTATTACATTTCTCAGTAATTTTTAATAAATGTACATACAATGTGTGTTTCAAAATATTACCAAGAAAAAAAAAAACTTAAATTCTAACTTTTTAAAATTATTAATTGGTAATAAAGATTACAATATAAACAAAATTGACTTTAAATCAAAAATAAAATTTTCTGCTCTTGTAGAAATATTGTCTATCATCCAGAATAAAAATATGATGACAGTAAATTTATCAAATAACTTCTCTACTTGAAATAAGATAAACTTCACGAAATCCTAAGTTTCTGGATGCAAGTCTAATGCTCTACCAACCAGGCTATCCCAGCCCTATAAATATCATAGTAGAGAAGTAAAAACTACACCAGAAATAGTGAATATTATCTTTCTCTTTTAATAAATTCCAACAATGAAGGTATAGAAGTTAAGTATAAAAGCAAACTAATTAATCGGATACATTTCGTAAGAAAAAAAAAGGGATAATTCAAAATAAAATAAGTAATAATATAAGCTGAATTATATATTTTTAGATATTAGTTTTAATTAGTTGAAGTAAATGAGAAAATTGTAATATTAGTAATTAGTACAGATATTTAAGAGGTTCTTAGCTTACTGTGGTTGGTTGCCAGAAGTTAAGTAGTAAACAAAGTGAGTGATAGCTCACAGACGTTGGTTACCCATTCCTCCCTTCACTATGAGTGATATGATCCATTGATCTGCTAGAAATGAAGTGACAGTTTTACACCCATTTTGGCAAATAGATTCTAATTTTTTTTGCCTTCTGTGTAATCCGGTTTTGTGCTTCCATTTTGACATCAAATCCATTTAGTAATGATATTAAAAATGAATAATAAAAGTTATGTAAGTTATATGCTAATTAGTAAACTAATTATGTATATAATTAAACATTATTCCTTATAGTAATAATTATCTTGTTTAAAAATATTTTTTTAATCACACCAACATTTAAAAAAAAAACTATATTTTAAATATTTAGTGTCATTAATTTAGTCAAATTCTATTCTTTAAGTTGTAATGAATAACTATTCCTTGTATTATTTTCAAACTTTTTTTTAGCAATTAATATTTTCTCTTCAATTCAAGTTTCAGCATAAAACTAATGTCAGTTTTGACAAAAGAACTGAAAGTTTAAAAATTATTATATGAATTAAGTAATATAAAAGTGACAAAAAGAAAATTCAAAACAATAGTAATGTTCTTGCATTATCCCTATTCCAGTTACATCTATGCAATCTTTAAGCTTCTTTTCTTTATTGTAATGATATTCTGACGTGTTTCTATCAGAAATTAGGCTAAAATATTCAGATGGATCAGGGCACCTAAAATTTGCACAGAAGTTACATTTTGCAATAAGTTACATTTTTTAAAAATCTTTTGATTATGCATTGTAATGAAAAAAAATCCTTTATAAAATTTTTATTAAAATTATTAAACAGCATCATTAATTTTACACTATCAATAACATTTTCTGCATATTGCTTAAGTTTTCATATTAATAAAAAAAGTATTTAATATGGCATTTTTACAGGATTGTCTACAAATAATAATTTGAATAAATGTGTTGATACAATTTTTTTTGAAAATATAAATTGTGCTTAGAGCACTTATAATTTTTATTTAGTCAAGATATAAAAAGTTATATTTTCTTTTCTTCAAATTAATGATTTGAAAATATTGTGAAATATTTTATTATTATGCCATTATTATTAACAAATGCAAAGTTTTTTGATTTTTTAATCACTGGATTTGAGCAATTTCTATTCCATGGTGTTACAAAAGTAAGAATATTTTCAGGGCTTCTCATTTAAATTATCTTCTTTACTGTCACTTAATCAATAAATAAAAACATTCTCTGACAAAAAAAAAAAAAAAAAAAAAAAAACTTTAATTGATCAGTCCTATTTTAGAGTGGAACAATTCATTTGTAAATAATTTTATATAAGATTGAGATGCAAAAGCAAGTTGGAATAAAGGGGAACCCCCCCCTACAAGTTTTAAATTAACAACAACAACAAAAAAAAAAACATATTGAGGAATTAAAGGAAAGTTTTTCTTTTTTTACAATTTTAGTTTTCGAAAAGATGCAGGGTGATTTCTGATTGAAAGTGTTCTTTGATATAAAATTTGAAATAAATTAAGCAACAGTAGTATATTCTTCTAAGAAATTATAGAAAATTAATTAAGTTATTGCCATGATATGGGGAGGAATGTAATGAAACAAGGCAAATAATAAGGCTAATTTACTTAATTTGCCATTGTTTAGTTAATTTATTTTTGATGATTGTTAATACATTTTAAAAAATTTAAGAAAGATTTTTTTTTCTTCAAAATGTTAATAATAGATTTACAGGTGCTACACTGATAGCTAGCTCTTTTGATACTTTTTTAAACAACTTTCTTTTTAAACAAAGTATTTTTTAAATAATCTTATAAGAAGAATTAAAGTATTCTACCTCAATTCATAAGAAATATAACATATCAGATTGTGTTTGATTGGCTAGATTGTTTAGCAAAAGAAAAAAAAAATATTTAGATGGGAGAAATATAATTTAAAAGAACAACAATGATTGACAGGGAAAATGGTAGGAAACTAAATTGTGAGAAAAAGTTTATATTATATATATATATATATATAGATGAAATCTTACAGATTTGCAAAAATGTTACTAAATAATTTCATCAATATTATAGGATATTTTTTTAATACTTCGTAATAAAAACTTCATTCCTCTTGAGAAAAATGGTAGAACACATGCCAGTGATGCATCTTTTTAATTAGATTTGTTAAGTGATTTCATTGGCGTGATACATTTTGAGCAGAACCAGATTTGAAAATTTAGTAAAATTGATGTTCTCATTTTAAGAAACCAAGTTGCAGATTATAATAGTTCATATAAACATGATTTTAACATACTAGCCGCAAAACACATGGTTCCACTATCATTAATTCAATTTATTGATTTGAAAATAAAATAAAAAACATTTTTTTTGTAACAGCTTTAGATATTCTTTTAATTGAAACTTTAATTACTATAAGAATCTTAATTTCCACACTGAAGTGTTAGAATATATACGACAGCTTTAGTTTTGCCATATAGCACATCATGCAATAAAAGCTGACAAACTTATTAAATAACATATATTATGATCTCAACCTGGGGAAAAGAGAGAGAGAAAGATGATATTTGCTGGCATCAGTGATTAATCTCGGAGCATTGGAACTGGAAGTCCTCACCATCCAGTCCCAATAATGTTGAGAGAAAATATGGAACAAATTTAATAACATGGAAGATTTTAATTGCAGAGAAAAATGGAAACTTCAAAATCCATACTTATAATCAAGTTCAATATGTGTGTTGGCGCTCTAAAGGCCAGATTCTTTGACCTATATCTACCAGATTTTGCACATCCATACATTGGTGGTAGGAAATATGCAACTTGGAACAATTTTTTTGAATTTTTAATTAAAAATCAAGCAAAATCTTGGTGCTTTTCCACTACTACTTCTGACAACATTAAAGCAAAAAATTGATTTTTAGGTCACATTGAAGTTGAAAAAAATACTCTTTTCAATGATACTAAAGTTTGAACCAACAAATTTCTGATTTTAATGAAATAAAAATAAAAATAAATTTTCAACAATTTATTTTGTACATAATAAAAATAAATTTTAAGCTGCACATTGCACGTTAATGAGGAGAAATTCAGTTTTATCAACGCATTACCATCATAATGACAAAAGCTCAAATTAAAAAAAAAAAAATAAGTTAACCATCATTCCAAAAACACATTCAAAAATGTAATTTTCAGCATGTATCTGTATGAAATGAAATAAATAAATATGAAACATGATATTTGAGGAGTAAATGCAAGGAATCATTTTCTATGATCAATTTCAATACCTATATTACTAATTCAATTTAATTTATTTAAGGAAAATATGGCTTAAAATGTACATTTGCTGCTAATTTGGAAAGCTGCAAAGCCAAACTGCTAATTTGTCAAATTTCAGTAATAGACATACATTTGCTAACAAATGGTCTCGATAAAATAAATATATTTTATGTAAATGGATTCAATAAGCTCTGATGAATTATGAATATTTACATATATCTTCTGCTATGTGAATCATATTTAACAAAATATTCTTGATACACTTATATTTTAAATTTAAAAAAAAGCTGCACTCTAAGCAACTAAACCAATTACTAAATCTGGCCAATTTATGAAAATTTTAATATTCTATAAAAATGAGTGTTTTAGATCTCTTCATTGAACTGTCTGAAAAAAAGTCAATCCCAGAATTTCTGAATAGTAATTGGCTTAGATTATGAAAATGTCAATTGTTCTAATATTGCAATATTCAAAACTTAAATGGTTCAGATTTGATGCAGAAGAGAGAAGCATTCATTTATTTATTTCAAAGTTGAAGTATCAAGAATATTTGGCAGAATATGCTTCTTTAGGAACAAAGGACCATTGAAAATTTAAAATTTATAAATATAAATAAATTATGAACAGAAAAAATATTAATATTGACATTATTTATATTGTTTAAAAATAAAAATAAAACCAGAATTTTTCATTCAATCTGTTGAAATTTTTGTTGAATAATTCTTTGAGATATTATAAATTATGAAAATTATTCTGTAGTGCACATAAGACTGTAATGCTGAACGACTCTGCTTTCAGTTCCCATATTTTTTAAACAAAAAGATGTGTGGATTCCCTAAAAAACGTTTTTTATATCAATTGCAGTTTCATCTGTTCACTTTAAAATTGAATTTTATGGGCATTAACAAAAAGTTGTTAGCTGCCTGCAGACGTCGGAGAGCTTCCTGCAAAATGTCGGTAAAAGGGGGGCAAACATCAAAGTCCCGGAAAATCTGCTTGGTTTACAGGGGAATTAAGAAAAGGGCTGGAAGAAAAGAACTGGGACTCAATTAGTTTTAAGGGTTATTTTGTTTTTTATCAATCATTCAAAGCAGTTGTGTCCCTCAGTTCCTAGCAATGGAGTGGAGCACTGAAATAGTTCTGGATTTTTTGGATCTGTATGAGTTGGAACCAATAATATGGAATCCACGGCATGAGGACCACAAAGATCATGCCCAGGTGCTTGATGCCTGGAGAAGGATTCAGAATTTTATTAGCATTGAATACTTATTACATTTATTTAAAAAAAAATTGATGTTCACATTCAGGAAGTTATCAATGAAAGTCAGGGAAAGCGTATGGACTGATCTGGAATGGAAGAGATTTACAAGCCGGAATGGTTTGCATTCAAAAAAATGCACTCTTTTCTTCATTCTGTCTATAAGCCATGGAGCACTAAATTATCTGAGGTAAGAAATTCATTGTTTTTCCTTATTAACTTATTTCAGTTTTTTCTGATATTTGCAGTGTTATTTAATATTTGTTTATTAATTTAATTATAAAATAATTAATAATGATCACAACTAAGAAATTTTAAATTTAAATTAAGATTAGAAAATTGTTACTATTTACATAAACCTGTGTAATGAGTAATTAAGATTTTAAAAAAAATACATGACAACTAAATTAGTATAACAGAAAATATAACATTTTCCTTCACTATTAGTATAAAATTTTCAAGTAATTATTCGATTTTGCAACAGTATTAGCAAACTTTAATGTCTAAGAAAAAAATTGTAACTTAGCCCTTTTAAAAACGGGTCATTAAAATTTTGTGCAAATTTCTTATGATAATTACAGTAATTTTGAAAATTTCAGGTAAATAAACATTTTTATTTTATAGTTTAGGTAATTTGAAATATTCAAAATACAATTTATGGACACATTTTTTTCAAATTATTACTAAATTATATCATATATAAATAATAAAAAATAGAAGCCAGTGCAATTTAACACAAAATATCAACTACGAATAAGAACTAACAAAAATATATATTCACACTTAAATTTAAATTGATAAATATCAAATAGAAAGTAATACATATAAGCTTTAACAGTATTTATCTTGCCAAGTTAATTTTCCTCTTTTCGTGAAATACTCAGCATAGGAGTTGCGAATATCTTTTGCTACTTTTCCTGATTTTCTTGCGGCTTTTCTTATGGGCAAGAAGGAAGTCATTCCACTTTTGTCATTTCTCCCCATTCCGGGAACCACTTCTCTATCTGTTTTGGTATCAAATGTACCTGGTGGTGAATATGATGATGATGCACTTTTTCTCATAAAGTTATGCAAAATTACACATGCTAGAGAGGCATTGCTAACTTTATCTGGTTGTAAGGCCATATAGGTTTTCAAAAAACCAACTATGCCGAAAACATTCTCTACAACTTGGCAAGTGCAAGATAATCTGTAATTAAAAACTTTATGTGCTCCTTTTTTCTAGATTGCTCGGATATGGATTCATCATGTGAGGATTTAAGGCAAAGGCTGAATCTCTGAGGAAGACATACAGTAGTTATTTGCTTGACAACTGCAATTGCCTATCTTGTGGAATTTTCAATTGTCCCCTTTTCAATTTCGATAATAAAGATAAGTTATTTAAAACTCCCCCATCACTTATCCGCCCTTGACATCCAATGTACACAAACGTGAAACAGTAATGGGCATCAACTAGAGCCAGTAGTACCACACTGAAAGTCCCTTTATAGTTAAAAAACACCGTAGATGTATTATTTGGGCACTGTATTACAACTTGTTTTCATTGATCACTCCCAGAACAATGAAACAGTTTGGACAGTTCCACTGATTTCCATATTACTTTGCTATGCACAACCATTCATATTCATTTTTTGGCAACTGAAAAAAAAAAAAGATATAATTTAAAAAAAATAGTAATAGTTATTATAAATGCAAATTTAATAAACAGCAATATTTCAGTAATGCAAAAAATTACGCTTCTATTTCAGAGATTAGAATATATTTCTGAAGAGGAAAATGAGGAAACACCAACCAGCCTTAATCATCAAACAGCACATCTCAGGATGAAGAGAATGGTGCTATTCAAGGCGGGACCCCCAAGAAGGAAAAAAAGGAAAGCTGAGAAATCTGCTTTCATTAAAAAACAGATGGACAAGGCTTTTAATTACTTGAAAGAAGTTTCTGTGAAACCGAAAGCTATCAAAGATGAAAGCTTTTTATTTTGTGAATTGCTGTGCTTTCAACTCAGACCTTTAGACTCTGAGATGAGAGAAATAGCAATTCACAAAATAAATAACTTGATGTTTGATTTGAGGAAAAAAAAAACCAGTAAAAGCAGCAACAGCAGCCTTAAACTTTTTCCTTAACTAACTTTTTACCGTCATCACAAAATGAAGTTGAAAATTTCAGTTATAATGGAAAAAAAAAATAAGTCATTTAAAAATGTTTCTTCAGTGTTTTTTAAAAAAATATTTTATGCAGAAACTATCATAAAATGTTTTCTGAATTTTAATTTATGAAATGCTTATAAAAACTGTATTTCTTGTATACATATTATCATTAATATTTTAAATTTCTTAATATATGATGTTTTTGGTGAGCAGTTTTAGAAATTTCAAATATCTTAGAGATCAATTTTTATACTAATTCAAATGAAATGTAAATACAAAATATATATTTTAGATAAGAAAAAAATGTAGTAGAATTAAAATTTTTTAAAAAAAATAGTAATCATTACATTTATTAATATATTAATAATATTAAATTTAAAATATATTTGTACAGCATAAGTATTTTGGTTAAGAGAAAAATTGTAAATCAATTTGGTGTAACTGTTTTGAGTTAATATTATTAGGTTGTTCGGAAAGTAATTTAGTTTTTTCCTGACAAAGGATTTAATTGCATTTTACGCACCCAATTTCATACTTAAACCACAAAATCATTTTATGCTTTAAGAGCTGATATAGCAAGGCTTGAGTGTGAAAAAGTGCAGCTGATTCTTCGCAGTAGTTTTTGGATGGTGCCCTTTTAAATATGGAGAGCAATAAACAGCATTTTCGTCATTTTTTTCTTTTTTGCTATAAAAGGTAAAAATGCTGTTCAAGACAGAAATAAATTAGCCAATATGTGTGGAGAAGATGTGTTAACAGTACATCAGTACCAGAACTGATTTGCAAAATTTTTCCTTCAAATGAGGAGGCCAAAAACCACCTCGATCAGTTTTTTTTTACAGCAAAGACCAAAACTTTTATGAGCGTGTAATCATGTTACTACCAAAAATATGGCAAAAGGTATTAGACCAGAATGGCAATTTTATAATTTAATAAATAATTTATTCATTAAATGAAAATTTCTTTTCATTTTGACAAAAAAATACGAAATGACTTTTTGAACAACCCAATAGATATGAGAAAATTATGCATGAAATTTATTGGAGCAATGTATTTTTAGATTATTTTTTTAAAGTAGAATATCTGTAAGTAAAAATATTAAAATCCAAGTTGGTGATACAATAACAATAGCTTGAACAAAGTTATGTCAACTTATAAAATACTGCAACATACTTAAATTACATATAAAAATATGAAATATTTTCCTGCAAATAATTTCTTCATTTATACTTCATTGAAAAAAATTACAGTTTAAAATATTTTTTAAAAGATTATGTCTATTGAAACACACTTACAAACTAGATATCTATTTCCAGTTCTGATAAGACAAAACTATCTGCTTCTTGTTTAAAAAATGTTACAAGTGCAAAAATTTTTGAATTACAAAAGGGATAAAAATGCCAATGAAATAAAAAGAAACATAAGCATGCAGTATAATTGAATGTTTTGTATGAGCAGTATTTATCTCTGAATGAGAACAATAAATAAAACTAATTTAAACATCATCAATGCTTATTTTACCACTGTGCTTTTCCAAAAAAAGTATCTATACCTTTTTAGCAATATAAAATTGGATAATATTTATGATAATAACTTTTTAATTAATTTTTTTAATTACCATTTAACTTTAGTTTTTTTCATAACACTAAATTTTTAAAAAAATAAGTTAGAGCCTCTTACCTTTCTTTCTTCTTCCAGTATGATGGTGTTACACACATCATCTACACATCTAGATATAGTCCGTTTTGAAAATTTAAATAAGACAAGCTGGCATAGCTATCCCCCATGAAGGTTACAAAAAAATCTTAAGGGAACAGCAAGATTTTCTTGAATCAGAATAATCTCTCTCCTGTTGGCACTTTTCTTAATAATAAATTTTCCGATTTTGCCCAACTAAGATTCAAAATCAATAGCCGATATTCAGTAAAAATTTTCAAATTTGCCTGATGGCTCTTGCTTTAAATCTCTCAGCAAATCAGTAGTACTGTATCTGTAAACAAATATATTGCAGATTAAATGCAGCTAGTTTAAGCGATTTAATCATTTAAATTCTATAAATAATTTATTACAATCAAAGTTATAAATACCTTTTGCAACTTTTATTCAGCAAAGTCATCCAACGTTTCTTGCGCTTCTCTGTCTTTTTTCTCAAGTAGTTGCCACTTAAAAGCACATAAGCTGATGTAGCACAAGCCTTTTCTTGGTCACTATCTAATTCAAGCATTTCATTCATTATTATTTAAAAATGCTTCCAAACGTATGATCAACCTCTGGAAATGATGGATAAAGGAAAGCTGTTTTCTTCAGATTGGAGGTCATTGGAACAACAACACAGGCTTGGGTTGCACTACGAAGGGAAGGGTAACAGTTTTATGGTCACGTCTATGAAGGGATCAGGTCATGCAACCACGGCTTTAAATGACTTCATTCCAAATAAATTTGCCTGATTTATAAAATTGCATACTCTGCAGCTCTTGATTTTTAAAATCAAGTCTAAATTTTAAAAAATGTTTTAAGAAAATTATTTATTGATGAATTCCTTTTAGCCACTTTATTATTACCAAGGATTATTAAAAACTCTTTACAGATAGTAATTTAAATAAAAAAAAATTATGAATATAATAGTAGGATTAAAATAACTATTCTGCCAAAAAAGAAAACTGCTCTTAGAGAATGATTTTCATAACACTTCTCATAAATAATATTTTTAAGAATTTGCAGATCCTCAGTTAGATGCTACAGCATTTTACTAAATTTCTAAGATTCTCGGTGTTTATCCCTATATAATTTAATAATAAATGATTTTTATATCTTTTGATGACAATCTATAGACCAGGCCATTTGAGCTAGAGTTATTTGACTTCACATGCCTGTATTTTGGAGGAGAAATACACACATCGTGAAAAATTTGCTTTGATATTTTAATTAAAGATTTACAAAATTTTGGCATTTTACCACTATAACTCTCCGAAAAATTGACACAATTAAAATTTTAACATTAACATAAAAAGATAATGTTAAAATTCAGAACACTATTTTTTTAATGATTTTTTTTCTATTCTAAATCAATTTAAAATAAATATCTCAAAGTTTACTTTTTTGTTTGCTATGTTTTGTTGCTTTAAATGTAATTTTTGAAGTGAAATTCAAATTGTTTTCTTTGTGTCTATTAATAATTTATCTCTCCATTTTCTTTTTCTGAACAAAAGAGGAGGATTTGGTTTCTTTTTCTATGCAAAGTAGTTTCCACTATGAAATATGGTTTTAATAAAATTTTGCTTTCTTACAATTAAGATTTTAACTTCAGAATCAAACAATGATGAAACTCCTACCATAACTGCATGCATAAATTCATAGGTAGAAAATTAAGGAAATGCAATGAATTAAGCAATGTAAGGCTTCTAAAATAATATGAATTATATCTATCTATCAATGTTTGGAAATTTTTCCTGAGGAAGCACATTTAGACAGGAGTATAAAAATTTTATAACCATAAATAATGAAGAACCAACTGGTTGGCATAGACAACTAATATATCACAAAAAAAAAAAAAAAAAAAAAAAAAAAAGTTGGGAAATAGCTGGTTATTTCCCTTGAGTAATTTCATTAATAATTTATATATAATTGAAAAAAATCATTAATAATCAATTACCTCAGTAGCAAAATATTGAGTCAACACTTATAAAACTTTTAAATAATAGAGTATATTTAAATAAATATTTATTTTAAGTAATAAATTAAAGTTATCAGGTTAAATATAATAAAAGACAATCCTTATTTTGATAGAATTTAACTCAACTGGTCTGTTAATAAAAATTCATCCAAATAATAGTTTATTATGTAATATGCCCCCCTTCTCCAAATCAAATCCTTTCTGATTTTTATATTTTCTTAAAAACCTAAGGTAAGAAAATAAACTGTGGGTTCAAAATTGAGTTTGAAACATATTGAATTTCTCAAATCAAAGTGTGTATAAGTTTTTTTTTTGTTGTAATATTTAAATCAAGAAATAAGGTCACAGGCATTGTCACCCCTCCTCCTTCCATTGAGAGGGGGAATTTGCCATCTTTCTTTCCCAATAGATAACCAAAGGGTATAATCAATCAATGCCATTCATTATTTGCCAGGAAAATAGAAAACCAGCTTCTTATGAACAGATCAGCATGAGACAACCAAATTTATGGTTGTGTATTAAAGTCTACATTAGATTTGGAAAAAAAAATTCAATTAAATGTATAATTAAATGTCATTTTTAAAAAATTATAAGCAAAGATCATGAAGAAAATATTAGAAATTTGTTTATTAGAAAAATCTTCTGAAAATTATATTCCCTAATACCTTCTACATAGAATATTTTATTTGTTTGGGTAAAAAAAAGAGACAGAGAGAGAGAATTCTTCATCTGATCAATTTATTAATATTATTATTGTTTCTTTCTCCCTGAAATGGAAGAAAGTATTTTTAAAAAGTATTACTGCTGCAAAATATTATTAATTATTAAAGAAAGTATTTACAACTGTGCGATGCCTTCATACAACAACAAAAGTGGAGCACAAGAAAAAATTATTAATTTATTAATCTTAAAGTGTATTATTAGTAATGTTTATTATTATTTTTTAGAAACACTGCATACAGTTTTATCTTCTGTTAAGAATCTTTCAGGATTTGTTGTTGTAAACGGAATTAAAAGATATTCTAAGGACTTCAGTATTTACAATAGATAATTATAAAATGATTTACTTTAAATTTAGCAATTTTTTATGGAGTATTTCTTTAGTTCCATTGGAAATAAAGTCTATACCAAAAATATTTTTAAAATGAATAAATTATGTTAGTGAAACTATTCAGTAACATGAAATTAATAAAGCTTCTTTTAATTGGTAAGATTATAATATTGTGTTCAAAGAAATATACAATTATATAAATTATTTCATGATTCCTACGGAAAAAAAGTTCAGTTCAAGGAAATAAATTTACAATTAAGCGTTAAAAAATGAGAGCATAAGTAATATTCAATTTCATATCTTTTTCATTAATTATTAATATAACTTTGCACATAGCCTTTTTACTTAATATTTTTAAATTAACAATTTATTTTCACTATTCATTTTATAATTTCATACTTTCACTCAACATTGTATGAAAAGAAAGCGTAAAGTAAATTGTGCACAAGAAGTGTACCTCCTTTATTTTTTTCAATAATTTATATTTACCATACAATATTAATTTTTCTCAAGCAATATTTATAGCCACCTAGGCCAAGAAATAAATTTGAGAAACAGAATCGAAAAACACTTAGGAAAAGATACACTAACTTGTCCCTACTGTTTAGCGATACATCCATAAAAAATGCATGTATTAGTACACTGAAAAAGCATGTTACTGCATATAACACTCTATGGTTTAACACTCTATGGGTTTACATATAACACTCTATGGGTTTACCAGATAGTACTATGTAGAGATTAGAAGTAATTTGATTCGACAATATGAATGATAAACAAATTGGCAATATCCAGACCATCCACAGTAAAGTAAGAACCCTCAATATTTATCATTAAATGATCCAATTCAATTTCTAAAATTGATCAGTAAGTTTTGAATTACCACAATATCATTACCTTCAAACTAAAACTATAGAAATGCAAATAAATACAACTCTGTGCATACTTTAACTGTTATGAGTATGTCATTTTAGAATTAAGAAGTATAAATGGATAATGAATAAATTTAAAATCGATTAACTTGATTTTTCAATTAAAACATGAAGATTAATGAAACAGAATCAATTAAACAAAATCCAGAGAAAATTAAATGCAAAACTTACCGTTTTGACCACACTCATAGAAATTGTTGAAATAAGTTTAATTTTAGTTTTGCATGTTAACCAAGGATGGCATGATTTCATTCCTGGCAATGCAAACATTCCATTAGGACATTCAGGAATACACACAGACTTGTTTCTGACATAATCTTTGTAACATCTTTCAGATAAAGTATTGTCCCCATGGTTTGATTGATTTTTAATGTATACAAAAATAGCAAAAAGACTCACAATGAAGCAGAAGAGTACAGTTCTTGCATTCATTTAAGTAATATCATTCTTCATTCAAAGCTCAAAGGAAATTTACATGAATCTGAAAATCAAAATTGTAAAAGAATTGATGAAAACAGAAAATGCCAGATAATTTAAGTGAATAACTGTTTTAAAATGCATCTAAAGTAATCAAAAATTAAATCTTTATAAAAAATAATCATTATACGCAAGTGCTTTTAGAAGTTATTTATAAAAGAAAGGCTTTATTAAAATTTCCCTGGACATTTTTAGTAAAACAAAGATATTAAAATAATGGATAGCAGTAACATTCCAGATGATACTGAATCTAAAAGTCTCAGAAAATTATTTGCAGTCATAGCAAATTTAAATTACTGTTTTTATAAAGAGAAATGATACTTTTAGATAAAAATATTATTTACAAATTCACGATTCAAATAAAAAGATAAAAGCATTATTAAAGAGTAAAAGCTTTCAAAATTCAAACAAATTTTATATAACAATATATTAGTAACATTTTTTAAAAGTATTAATATCACATGCCCAATAAATATGTATCCCTGAAAAATGTAAATAAAATAAATCACAACTTATAACAAATGCTGAACTGATACTATTTTAACGCATAACAAATAAAAATTATAGTTGCTCTTTTATTAAGATTTCAGACTGCTGTAAGTAACAAAAGATGATTAACATGACATTAATATATTTCTTATAATTTAATTATCTTCTTAGAACAAACTGATATGATCTAAATATGTAATGCATTACAAATTCAGACATTCTTAATATGAACACAAGAATACCCATAGAAAATTCTTCTCATTGCTAATAATTGGAAGGTGGGGAGGGAAAAAAAAAAACAGTTTTTCAGTTTTGGTCATTAAACATAATTCTTTCCAACATAAAATTAATTCCTTTAGGCTTATGTATCTTTTTTTTTCTTCTTTCTTTTAAATAAGGAACAATTAATGTCAATATAAATCATATTATGTTCAATTTTCTTAAAAAAGATATAGACTATTTCAGATGCAAAAAATTCAGATTGTTATTCAGCAAGATTTTTTATGCACACGATAGCAAGATATTTTAACATGTTTATAGAAATTTATGGTGCCAATGCTTTACAAGAATGCCACTTTCAAAGATTATTCACAAAGTTTCATTCTTAATCATATTCCTACAGTGAGTATAAAATGTATTTGTCTAGAAAGAGCATTAACTGAAAAAAATAATTATAAATGTACAATGGAACATATTTTTAATATTTCCATGTTAAATTTACATGAAAGTAATTGTATACATGGGTAAATATTTAAAACAATCCAACATATTGAGGCATAAGTATTCATACATTTTGCACATATTGGTCAATGTATTCATAGTATTTCAACTTTATTAATATCTATTATGGTATCCTTTAGAGATAATAAGTGCCTCGAGTATCCTTGGCACAAACTCCACCAAATTGCTGCTACTGAATTAAATATGGAGTCTCATTCTAGATGAAGAGCTGATACCAAGTCATTTTTATTGGAAATGTGGCAGTATATAACATTTTTATCCAGAATATTTTGTAAACATTCAATGGAGCTAAGGTCTGGCGACTAAGGAGAAAAATTCATGAGCTTTGGGATGTTATATAATATCCAGAGTGTGAGTTTTAGGTTGTATGCTTGGGGTCATTATCCTGCATGAAAACATAATCACTACCCAAGCCCCTTTTTGTTGCACTAGGTCCCAATTCTTTTCAAAAGGTCAATATAGAGTTGATGATTCAATATATCTTTAATAAAGATTCCTTTACCACCCTTGAAAAACTCATAAAACCCCAAACAAGCAGGCTTCTACTTCATATGTTACAGATCTCAGTAAATTTATAGAATACATTTCTGCATTGCACACCATTCTTTCCCCCCCAATCCAGATGTTGAATTTACTTATCTGAAAAAACTTTTTCCCAGAAATCCGAGTTTTTATTCGCATATTGTTTAGTGAAAGCTAATGGCAATTTGTGATTCTTTTGCACATAAAGAATTTTGTCCTGCAACATGACCATGGAAACTCTGTTTTCATAGTTGAACTGTGCTCATTTGGAACAGTACTTACAGAAACTGATAATCCCAAGTTTTTTTTTTTTAATTCTTCAGTCGGCTTAGGGGCACTTACTTTGGGATTGTTCTTCAAAGAACATTCCAGAAACCAACTGTCAGAAAACATAGTCACACAGAATGTGCACTCTTTTCAATTGTTCCCATGGCGGCAAACTTTTGCATGATTGATTGCTCAGTTGAACGAGATTTACCAATAAGAACAGAAAAATCACTGTACAATTTACTCTTATTACGAAGCTTTAAAATCAGTTCTTTTTCGGAAACACTTATCTCTTTACTTTTACAACCCATTATAGAATTTCCAGTTTCTTTTTACATTAAAAATTCTACTGAAATGATTTTAAATAACTTTCAAGATGATGCTATTCATCATAAAAACTAAACCAATCA
>JAPMOQ010017086.1:0-57333 GCA_026543055.1 Argiope trifasciata | reverse complement strand
ATCAATGCAGGTGTCCCACAAGGATCTAAGCTGGGGCCAGTTCTATTTTCTCTCTATATAAATGATATGCCCAAACAATTTAACACCATGTTGTGTTTATACGCGGATGACACCGCAATACTAGCTAGAAATAAAAATCCAAATTACATAACCATAGCTCTTAACAGACACTTAAAATCTCTTGAGGAGTGGTTTATCACTTGGAAAATAGAAATTAACGCTAGCAAAACAGAAGCAATTCTCTTTAGTAAACATAAACTTATTAAAAAATACCCCCTTCTTAAAATTAAAAATCAACCCGTCCCGTGGTCTAAGGAATGTAAGTACCTAGGAGTCATATTGGACAGTAAACTTACGTGGAAACCCCATTTTAATTACACTATTAATAAGTTTCGAGACCTAACACGTAAATTCTTTCCCTTAATTTCTCGAAACTCCAAAATGAGTAGACAAAATAAAATACTTATTTACACCGCCTATTTGCGTCCAGTACTAACATATGCCTGCCCTGTGTGGGGTTATGCTGCCAGGAGTAATCTGAGACTACTTGAAGTGCAACAAAATAAATTAATTCGGCAATTCTGCAATATGCAATATTTTATGTTTAACACCAATATGTACAAATGCTTAGATTACCCTCCCTTTAAAAAATTCATAGCAAAAATAGCTGATAAATTCTTCAATAACTTGGATTCTATAGATAATGTCACCATAGCTGAGATACCTAATTATACCCCAGATACCAAAATCAAAAGACCACGTAATATCTTACTTTACAAATAGCCTTTCCCCCATTTAATTAGACTTAAATTTTAAACTTAAACCCATCTTTAACTCCAAGTAATCCTGGACGGCATACCCCCTCACCCTCACCCTGACAACAACCAATCAGATCGAGTCCTGACACTCTCCACCTCACGCACCCACTCAGCTCCTCAAGACTATTTAAGCCGATGCATCCTGAAAATACGAAGCAGACAAAAATTTTCGTCAAAAATTTTCGTCATTCTCGTGCTAGTCATCGACATGGTCGGTGGCGCAAACGAGGCAGGCGCTAAGCGCATATGTGCGGAGACTGATTCCGAAATGATTATAGATCCAGGTTCGAGGGATTTGATAGAAGATGGTAGAGATCGCGTTTGCATACGTTGTTATACGCTTCAGGATAAATACATAACCTTAGTTATGGGTAATTCTCAGGTAGACGCCTATACTAAGTTATTGATGGAATCTGATAGAAAGGGTATCAGCAAAAATCAGCAAAGCTACGTTGAAGTCGCTAACCAGCGAGACGCCAAGATCAAACAACTGGATGAGCTGAAGGGTGAGATAAATTCTATTTATAATACCCCGTGTCCAGACGAGTTCTGTATTCATCACGGCAATGCCGATTTCCCGGGCAACCTAAATAATGATAATATTAACGATAATTTTCAATCCCCCACTAAAAGGAAGACAAATAAACCCAGACCCACTTCCCCTAAAACTGTCACTACTACTGAAAATAGATTTCAGGCACTGAGCAATATGCCTACTGATAATGTTACTACTAAAACTATTGATAAAATTCCCCCAATAATGTTGAGGCACTCCAATGAGTTTACTGAAATTCTTAATGATTTAGCCAAAACATGCGGAAAAACCGAAAATAAAACCACCCAAGACTATATTAAAATCTTCCCTGAAACTAAGGAACAACATCAAAAATTACAAACTCGATGTAAAGAAAGAGGATATAATTTTTACATAATTACTCCGAAACTTGACAGGCCACAGAAAGTAGTCATAAAAGGATTACCACACAACTGTAGCACTGAGGATATTCATAAAGAACTAACTCACCTTGGATTTAGAGTAAATAAAGTTTCACAACTAAAACAACTCAGAACTAGACAGCCCTTACCGTTCTACTTAATAGAACTGCCTAAAAATAACAATAGCAACTCTCCTGATATTTATACACTTAAACACCTTTACTACCTAAAAGTCACAGTTGAGGAATACAGGGGCCGTAAACTCACATCGCAATGTTACAACTGTAACTATTTTCATCACAGCTCCTCCAACTGTAACATTAGGCCCAGATGCCTGAAATGTGAAGGTGATCATAGCACCAACGCTTGTCATATTAAAGAAAGAATCGAAATGCCAAAGTGCATTAATTGTAAAGAATACGGTCATATAGCCTCGTATAGAGGGTGCAGCAAATTTCCGAAACCTGCTAACTATAGCCAAAATAGAAATAACTACTTTCAAAAATCTCACGTTAAATCTAACTTAACTTTCTCAGGAGCAGTTAAAAATTCCAACTACCATGAAACAGTACCAGCAGAGATTTCTCACGCCACAATCCAGCCCCAGATGGCGCCACTGAATGGTAAACAAACGCACCAAAACAACACCGAGACTTCACATTCAGGTGAATTTAATGGCTTCATGGAAGCAATCAACGAAATGAGAATCCTGTTAAATTCTTTCCCCACACTGTTCGCAGCACTCAGACAAATGAAAAATATCCCTGATCCAATGGCCAAACTTGAATTTTTCATGAATGCATTTACAAACCATGCTAATAATCCTAACTAGCCGCGTTCAATTGTAATAGCCTTCGCATTATATACTGGAATGCAAATGGCATTAATAATAAAACCACCGACCTCCGAATTTTTGTAAATAAGTATAATCCCGATATAATCCTCATGCAGGAAACTCATCTTAGACCACATAGAAAAGTTTTCCTGGCAAATTATTTTTCTTACTATAGTTATAGATTTAATAATAGCAGAGGAGGCACTGCTATTTTTATTAAAAACGGTTTACCTCACAATGAGGTCCCCCCACCCTTGCTACATGATGTAGAAGCTAGCGTTGTAAATCTTAAACTTAAAAACCATGTCCCCATAACTCTTATTTCTGTCTATGTACCCCCTTCCGCAGATAATAATAATTATATTTTAGATATTGAACAACTAATGCAAATAGGAAACAACCAAATTTTTTGCGGAGATTTTAATGCGCGTCACGCTAGCTGGGGATGTAAAGTTAACTGTCCCAAAGGAAAAACCCTAAAATCATTCGCCCAACAGGCCGGATTAGATATTATTGCTCCATCGACCCCCACCAGATTTGGTTATTGCTCTGCTAACACCCTTGATCTAACTTTAACTAAAAATTTCCTGTACCCTTACGAAATTGAATCATTACCGGAACTCAGTTCCGATCACAACCCTGTCCTACTGAACTTCTACTTCAAATACACTATAACTAGCCCACTGATTTTGGATATTTATCTTGAGTACCAGTGCAAAAGCACTTCTACTCAGTCTGATATATATAGAGGTGAGGGGAACCCTGAGAAAGTTAGCTTATCAAAAAAGCGAATTAGATTTGGCCAAGGGGCCGCTTGAGATTGATGGTGAAGGATGGATGGTGCTTAGGCGTGAGTAGATGATTTTGAGGCAGGTAAAAGAAAGTCTGCAGGTACTTGTAAAAAAGTATTAAGGCGGCTTGAGCGGAAGAGACCATTTCGTGGTGGCGTAGGGGAAGTTGTATTTGCTCCCGCAGATGGCATAGGAAGTTTGGATGGCTATTGTGGGGTTTGAATGATTCTGAAGGCTAGTGAAGAAGTTTCTGGAGAGTTTGGTGATGAAGGATTCGATGTCTTCGATTTTAAGATCGTTGTGGATGACTTCGTTCCTGACGTACCAGGGCGCGTTAGTGATGATTCTTAGAATTTTGTTCTGGAGGACTTGGATTTTATTTCTGTGAGTTTTGGCAGCGAGGCCCCAGATTTGGGCTGCGTAGGTGAGTATTGGCCTTATTACTTGTTTGTACAGCCTGACTTTATTATTGAGGGAAAGAGGCGAGTGGCGTCCAATGAGGGGAATGAGTTGATGGATTTTTGCCCAGAACTTGTTGGAGTTGTAAATCACATGATTTTTAAATGTGAGTTTTGAATCCAAGATAAGGCCTAGATATTTGACTTCAGTGTCCCAAGAGAGGAGGTCTTCGAAAAAAGATAGTTGCCGAATTGGTTTCCTGGGGTGACCTTTGCGAAAGATGATAGCATGGGTCTTGTCCGTGTTAATGGATACACGCCAATGGGTGCACCAAACTTCAATTTCGTTTAGGGCTTTTTGAAGCGTTTTGGAAACGAAGTTGGTAGTGCTGCCTTGGATGAGGATAGCAGTATCATCGGCAAAGAGGCAATTTATAATGGGGTCCACTTTTGGGAAGTCTGCGTTGAAAATGCAATAAATCAGCGGGCTAAGAGCGCTACCCTGGGGCGTGCCAGCTTGGATTTTACCTTCTGCAGATAGGGTTTGTTGGATTTTGACATGAAAGGAGCGATTGGTGAGAAAGTTATTTATAAGGGCTATGAGGTAATGCGGAATTTTAAAATTTATCAATTTATAGATGAGGCCCTGGTGCCACATTCTATCGAACGCTTTTCTGACGTCCAAGAAGACTCCACCTGTGATGATCTTGGCATTGAAGCCTTCAGTGATGATGTTAACCACTCTTAGCAGTTGGTGGACACAGCTGTGTGATTTTCTGAAGCCGTACTGTTCATTGGGGATGACGGTATTTTCTTCACAGAATTGAGCAAGTCTAGATAATATTATTTTCTCGAAAATCTTACCGATGTTACTTAAAAGACTGATAGGACGATAGGAGTTTGGAAGCTTGTGGTTTTGATTTGGTTTTGGAAACATGAGGACGTGGGCTTTTTTCCAAGATGCCGGGAAGTAGTTCAGTTGAAGGCATTTGTTGTAGATTTTGGTTAGGTGCGTGATGGTATTTGGGGTAAACATTTTGATGGCTTTGTTGGGGATTCCGTCTGGGCCCGTGGCTTTCTTTGCTTTGACTTTTTTGATGAATTCCAAGACTTCAGATGGTGATGTGAGCTTCGGTTGTGCAGGTGATGAGTTGGACTGGAAATAGTGTTTGACTGTGCTATTGACAAGTTTGATTTGTTTGTTGCAATAAGGTTCTGGGTTGACTTGAAAGGAGTTTTCCAGCGAGTGTAGAAAGGCATTAGCTTTGCCTAGAGGGGTATATTTGAGGCCATCGGTATCAAGAATCGGAGGTAGAGGAGTAAACTTCTTGGTGAGCTTTCTATTGAAGTCAAAAAGAGAGTTGTCATCGGGGCTGAGGCTTTCAAGTAGTTCCTGCCAAGTCTGATTATCATACTCGAAAATGTCGTCCTTAATTTCATTTTGGAGTTTGGTGAAGAGCATCTTGTATGGTGGATAGAATGTGACTTGCCATAATTTGCGCCATCTATTCTTGAGCTTGATTTTTTGCAGAATTGCGGGAGGTAGTTTTCGAGTGGGGCCTTTGATGGTTTTGGCGGTGGAAGCTTGGTTGATGGCTGAGACGATGGAGAAGGTAAATTTAGTGATGGCTGCATCAACGTCTTGAACTGAAGTGATGGAAGGGTTGCCTGGTATACTCTTCTGAATAATGTTGGAGAAGGTGGACCAGTTCGTGGTTTTAATAGTTTTAGCTATTGAAGCCAAATTGATGTTTATGTCTATTTCAAATAGAACCGGATTATGGTCACTTGAAAGCTCGTTTAGGGAGGTAGCATTTCCAGAGGAGATGTTATGCATAATGCCGAAGTCGAGCGTACTAGAAGATGGAGCGTTAATTGGAAAATGAGTGGGGTCTGTTGGACTAATGATGAAGTAGTTATTGTGAGCAATGAAGTTGTGGAGGATAGTGCCATTTTCGTTTGGGTGTCCGGAGCTCCATGAGGAGTGCTTTGCATTAAAGTCACCAATGGCGATGCTTTTGCTGGTTTGGTTGAGGATGCGCTGGAGTTCAAGTGTATCGATTTTCCCATGAGGAGGGCGGTAGATGCTTGCAACAGTAAGGTGGGAGCCGTCAGATAGGTCTAGGGAGATACAGGTGTTTTCGAAGCTGGACGAAGCAATAGGAGTAGGATGATGGGGGATGGAGTTTTTGATTAAGATGGCAGCACCACCACCTCTGTGCGTGAAACGATCAGTTCTATAGCTAGTGTAGTTAGGAATTTTGAGGGTGTCAGAAGGACGAAGGTGCGTTTCTTGCAGGGCAATAAGATCGGGTTCCCAGTCAAAGATGAAGTATTTCAGTTCACGAAATTTTCTTTTAAGTCCACCCGCGTTCCAAGAAACAATGTTGATATGATTGAACTTGGAGTTATTGAACGGGAGAAGAAACAGCCTTGAGGAGAGTTGTCATTTGCGTCAGGAAGGAATTCATAAGGTCAGTTATCTGCATCACAGTAACATGTTGATTTGAGACTTGGATGTTGTTGGGCTGGGGAGTGGAGTTGACCGGAGCGACTGTAGGAGTGATGGAGTTGGTGGCGAATGGTTCTTTGATTTTGTCCAAAGCAGAGGCGTTGTGCCAACCACCTGGTGGAGCTGCATGGAAGGTTTTCCTCATGGCCGGGTTCTTAGGACATTGAGAGTAGTTGGCCGTGTGGGGGCCGCCACAAAGGCAGCATTTGGCTGGCGTATCTTTTGGCTTACTGCAGCTTTTTGTGGGATGTGGACCTCCGCACTTCAGGCAACGCGCATTCCTTGTACAGAGTCTGCTGTGGTGGAAAAACTCCTGGCAGTTGTAGCATTGGGCTGGAGATTGCTTTCTGCGCAGGGGTTCGACAGAGACTTTTAAGTATCCAATAGAACAGAGCCCAAAGATAGCTTTACTGGTCTCATTTTTAGGTAAGGTGACCAAGAACAGGGGCATGAGGGTATTTGTTTTGCGATTGCGAAGTGGGTGGCATAGCTCAGGTTCCAGCCCGAGATTTTTGATTTCCAAAAGAATGTCGTCGAGTGGATAATCTGCCGGTAAACCCCGGATGACCACTTTGAGCTTCTTCTCATCGTTAAGCTCAAATGTGTGAGCTTTGAGTTTGTCCTGTCTGATTTGTTTTTGAATAGCCCTATGAGCATCTGCGGTCGGAGGGAAGACTTTGAGTCTATTGTTGGGTAGGAATTTACCCATAATTTTCGCATTTGCGGCTTGGGATAGTTTATTCAGCAATTGCTTTGAGTTTGTGGGTTCATCAATATAGATTGGTGGCACATATGATTTTTTGCCTGACTGGGCTGCGTCGCCGTGATCCTGTTCGGCGATGGTTTCTTGTTCAGCGTCTTGTGTTTCATCCTGCATAACAGTATCCTGGTTATTGTCGTTGTTGGCAAGGATTTCGAATTGATTTGAGGTCGCCAGGAGGGGTGGGAAATCCTGCCTTGCTTTTTTAGGTGCTCTAATGGCCCTAGATTGGTTTTTGTTTTTTGCTCGAGTGGGGATTGAGCTTTTTGCGTTGACGGAATCATCCGAATCATCGCTGCCTGACTCATTCTTATGGGAGAGAGGGCCCCCGCGTTTATTCTCAAGGAGAGCGGAAAGGTGCTCTACTCTACTGGAAGAAAGCATAAGTGCCTCACTACTGAGGAGAGCAATCTCAGAAATTGTGTCAAAAGATTTATTAGGAATAGCATGGAGTTGGGCTAACCTAGCTTTAACGTTGTGCATAATAAATTGATATTCAGAATCATTAAGAAATGCATTTGGATTAATTTTGAACGTGTGGGTATCAGACTGAGTAGAAGTATCAAAATTTGCACTTACCCCAGTTGCTGAAGGTTGTGGAGTGGTGGAAGGACCGTTAGTCGAAATATCCATGTTAGGAGATGAACCATTGGGTGGTAGGGAGATGTTATTATCCATGATGAAGGGAGAAAACAGATCTGGATCAACGAGGAAAAGTTCACTCGAAGGCAAAAATAACAACAGCCGGCGCGCTCAAAGCGCGCAAGCCGAGAGCAGTTCACTCGGAGATCACTCCAGTGGGCGTGGCCAAGCTTCCTTGGTCGAAAGGCGAAAGTAATAGTTCACAAGGCGGCGTCGAGATGGCAGCACTTTTAGTCTCTGGAGCGGGAGAAAGGAGAAAACACGACCTTCATAGTGAAGAACCAAGAGGGGAATCTGATAACTAGCCCATGATATGAGTTGTATTAGACGGGGCGCCTAGCCCCGGCAAGGGCTTATCCCCGAAAATGATGATTAAAGAGAGGCCTAACGGTCAATATGTTGCCGTGGTCTGCTTCGTATTTTCAGGATGCATCGGCTTAAATAGACTTGAGGAGCTGAGTGGGTGCGTGAGGTGGAGAGTGTCAGGACTCGATCTGATTGGTTGTTGTCAGGGTGAGGGTGAGGGGGTATGCCGTCCAGGATTACTTGGAGTTAAAGATGGGTTTAAGTTTAAAATTTAAGTCTGATTAAATGGGAGAAAGGCTATTTGTAAAGTAAAATGTTTCTTGGTCTTTTAATTTTGGTATCTGGGGTATACTTAGGAATTTCAGCTATGGTGACATTATCTATAGAATCCAAGTTATTGAAGAATTTATCTGCTAGTTTTGCTATGAATTTTTTGAAGGGAGGGTAGTCTAAGCATTTGTACATATTGGTGTTAAACATGAAATATTGCATATTGCAGAATTGCCGTATTAATTTATTTTGTTGCACTTCAAGTAGTCTCAGATTACTCCTGGCAGCATAACCCCACACAGGGCAGGCATATGTTAGTACTGGACGCAAATAGGCGGTGTAAATAAGTATTTTATTTTGTCTACTCATTTTGGAGTTTCGAGAAATTAAGGGAAAGAATTTACGTGTTAGGTCTCGAAACTTATTAATAGTGTAATTAAAATGGGGTTTCCACGTAAGTTTACTGTCCAATATGACTCCTAGGTACTTACATTCCTTAGACCACGGGACGGGTTGATTTTTAATTTTAAGAGGGGGGTATTTTTTAATAAGTTTATGTTTACTAAAGAGAATTGCTTCTGTTTTGCTAGCGTTAATTTCTATTTTCCAAGTGATGAACCACTCCTCAAGAGATTTTAAGTGTCTGTTAAGAGCTATGGTTATGTAATTTGGATTTTTATTTCTAGCTAGTATTGCGGTGTCATCCGCGTATAAACACAACATGGTGTTAAATTGTTTGGGCATATCATTTATATAGAGAGAAAATAGAACTGGCCCCAGCTTAGATCCTTGTGGGACACCTGCATTGATAGGTTTCAGTACAGAAAAAACCTGGTTTAATTTTATTTTGAAGGATCTACAGCTGAGGTAGGAGATTATAATTTTGATTAGGTGTGGGGGAATATTGTATTTAATGAGTTTGTAAATAAGGGCGTCGAGCCAAACTCGGTCAAAAGCTTTTTGAATGTCGAGGAAAACAGCAGCAGTTTTCTGTTTGTTATGGAATCCTTCTTCAATAAATTCTACTGCACGGAGGAGTTGATGTGTCGTGGAAAGGTTTCTCCTGAAACCGTACTGCTCAGGTGCAAGGATATGATTAGTCTCCAGGTGCTCGTTAAGTTGTTTAAGAATGAAGTGTTCAGTTATTTTGCTTATGGATGGAAGTAATGAAATCGGTCTATAGCTACTGGGAACCGTTGGATCTTTTCCAGGTTTTAGGATTGGAACAACTGCAGCTGTTTTCCAGACTGAGGGGAAATAACCATAAACAAGACAACTATGTATAATGTTAAGGAGAAATTTTAAGTAGTTGTCTGGGAGAGATTTTATCATTTTATTATTAATACAGTCGATGCCAGGGGCTTTTTTCACATTTAATTTTTTGATATAATTAGTTAAATCAGTAAAAGTAGGGGGGGGATGTTTTCAAATTTGCTCGGAAGGGAGGTGCTAAAGCTTTTGACTGTATTATTTACATTTTGTTCAGTGTCGCGATCAGTAATGTCATTTAGTTGAAATTGTTTCTCGAGGCTGCACGCCAAGCAGTTTGCCTTTTCATCATCTTTAGTTGCAATACTAGCTGGGCCTTTAAGGGCCGGAATGTTCAGTTTTTTGCTTTTATATCTTTTAACTAGTTGCCATAATGAGCCGTCTTCTGTATTGACATTGATGAATTTATTTATTATTTCCTCACTTTTAAGTTTGTTGTTCAGTTTTTCTATGTCCTTGTTTAATCTGTTCATGAATCTCTTGAAGAATGGGTCCCTGCTATTTTGAAAAATTTTCCTGGCAATGTTCCTGTCCCTTATTAAATCACGCATTTTGGGGTCAATGAAATTTTGACTAGTTATAATTGGGGTTGAGGCAAGGTTTTTAGCATTTAAAATCTGTGATTCAAATATTTGCACATACTGATCAATTTTAGAAGTGCTGGTAAAATCTTCTATAAGCGGCGTTTCCGATTGGCTGAGAGTCAGCTTGAAGCTATCCCATTTAGTCTTAAATTTGCCTGTTGGGTTTGGGAGAGAGTATTTGAAATAAAAATTTAAGAGAACAGGGTTGTGGTCAGAACTGAGCTCCGGTAAGGAGTGTATTTCATAAGGGTACAGGAAATTTTTTGTTAATGTTAAATCTATAGTGTTGGCGGAATTCGTGCCAAATCTAGTAGGAGTGTTGGGTGCAATAATATCTAATCCGGCCTGTAGGGCGAATGATTTTAGCGCTCTGCCTTTCTGGCAGTTGTACTTACATCCCCAGCTAGCGTGATGGGCATTAAAGTCTCCACAAAAAATTATGTTTTGGCCTAGTTTCATTAAATTTTCAATATCAAAAATATAGTTGTTATCATCGGCTCCGGGGGGAACATAAACAGAAATTAAAGTTAAGGGGTCTTGGTTTTTAAGGTTAAGTTTTATGACGCTAGCTTCTACATTATGTAGTAATGGTGGGGTGACCTCGTTGTGAGGTAGACCGTTTTTAATAAATATAGCAGTGCCTCCTCTGCATTGATTAATCCTATAACTATAATATGAATAGTAGTTAGCCAGGAATATTTTTCTTTGTGGTCTAAGGTGGGTCTCCTGGATTAGGAGAACATCAGGGTTATACTTATTTACAAAGTTACGAAAATCGATTAATTTACTACTAATGCCATTTGCGTTCCAGTACACTATGCGAAGACTATTTTGAGTGAATAAAATTACTCATTACAGTTAACCGGGTTGGCAAGAGCATTAATGACAAACTCTAGCTTTTGCATGGGGTCGGCATAGTTTTTAGATTGCTTTAGGACTGCGAACAGCGTGGGAAAAGATTGCATAATAATTTTCATCTCTTTCATGGCTTCCATAAAGTCAGCGAAGTCAGTAGTACCCCCAGCAACGGGTTTGTTTACGTTTTGGTGCATGGGGTTGATTATTAGTGGCGCACCCTGTTGTGGGCTAGTTGCTTGAGTTCCTACTCCTGGCGCCCTCTCTTGACGGCTAGAGTTTTGTAAACATCCGGCGAAAGTTTGGTTAGGTTTAATGAACGCCTGATTCCTTAATAAATGATTTTCTCTGTTAATGCGAGCATTTTGGTTTTTGGGGAATGCCTTGCATCCCCTGTAAGAGGCAATGTGGCCCTTTTCCCCGCAATTAATGCAGGTTGGGACTTCTATACGTTCTTTTATTGTACAAGCATTGGTTTCATGTTCCTTACCGCATTTAAGACAGCGCGGTTTAATGAAGCAATTGGCCGAGGTGTGGTGAAATAGGTTACATTTAAAGCATTGAGCTGTGAGGTTTCTGCCTCTGTATGGTTCAATAGTAATGCTAAGGTAACTGAGATGCTTCAAATTGTATATTTCTGTAGAATTAGTTTTATTTACTAGGTCAACTAAGTAGAAAGGTAGTGGTCTTTTGGTTCTGAGTTGGGTTAATTGCACTACTCTATTTACACTGAATCCCAATGAGTTAAGTTCAGCTCCAATTTCATCCACATTACAGTCATGGGGGAGTCCTTTAATGACCACTTTAAGGGGTCTAGAATTTTTAGGGGTTATTATGTAGTAGTCATAACCCTGATTTTTACAACGTTGTTGTATGGCTTGATATTGCTCTATACTTTCGGGAAAGATTTTAATAAAGTCTTTGTTGGCTCTGTTCGTAGTGTTGCCGCAAGTTTTGGCAATGTCGGTTAAAATAGCATTAAATTCTTTTGAGTACTTTAACATAATTGGTGGAACTCTGGTACTGGTACTAACTGAAGAGTTATCTTCTACGGGGATGTTATTAAGATTTTGATATCTATTTTTAGTTGGGGTGGGTGGTTTGGGTGAGACTGGTCTATTTTTTGCGGTTTTCCGTTTAGTGGGGGACTGAAAATCCTCGTTGTCTAAAGGAAGATTATGAAACCGTTCCGGGTTTTTGGGGTAGCTACAAAAGGCGTCCTGACACTGGCTAGATGTAATTGAAAGCATCTTACCCTTTAGCTCCTCTAAATCTGCAGATTTCCTAGACCGGGTAGCCATGGATTCCACTAGCCTAGGATCATCTTGGCTAAGTCCCACTCTTCGGTAAGCCATAATCATTTTAGCTATTAGATTGAGCTCCTCATTGAGTACATCTAACTCTCTGTAGGCATTCTTAGTAATCTCGCAGTTATTACATATACGTGGCTGATTGTTCAAACCCCTCAAACAATTCTCGTCTAACACCATAGCGCTATCGCTCTCCGCGCATAAGCGCTTTCCGCTCTCCTCTTTATCGCTACCGTCCATGACGATAGCTAGCAGAGGAATGGAGAAATGTGTCGAATGAATCTGATAACTAGCCCATCTGGGAAATTTAAGACTAAATGGGATAACTTCAAAATGAATCTCAGCCAATCGGAAACTCCACATTTAAGCGATTTTACTGGCCCTGATAAAATTGACCACTTTGTTAAAAACTTTGAATCTCAGATTGTAAACGCCAAAAATCTAGCCTCCACTCCAATAGTAAATAGTCAAAATTATATTGACCCCAAAATGCGCAAATTAATAAGGGACAGGAACCTTGCCAGGAAAAATTTTCAAAACACCAGAGACCCAATCTACAAGAGAGTTATGAACAAACTTACCAAATACATTGATAAACTACAGACCAAACTACACAATGCTGAAATTATCGATAAATTAGTAAATGTCAACACTGAAGACGGATCCTTTTGGAATCTAGTTAATTCGCGTAAAAAGAAAAAACTTAATATTCCGGCCCTTAAAGGCCCAGCTAGTATTGCAAATAACGATGAAGACAAAGCAAACTGCCTAGCTGACAGCTTGGAGAAACAATTCCAAATTAATGACATTCCTGACACACAAACAGAACAATCTGTAAATATTACGGTCAAAAACTTCTGCGCCTCCCTACCTGAAAAATTTAAAGAAATTGAACCTCCTAGTTTATCTGAATTAACAATTTATATTAAAAAGTTAAATGATAAAAAAGCTCCGGGCATCGATCGCATCAATAATAAAATGTTAAAATTACTACCTGAAAATTACCTTAAATTCCTTATTAATATTATCCATAGTTGTCTTATTTACGGACACTTCCCCTCAATGTGGAAAACAGCAGCAGTTGTACCAATACTCAAACCTGGAAAGGACCCAACGGACCCGACCAGCTATAGACCTATTTCACTTCTACCTGCAGTCAGCAAAATAGCCGAACACTTTATCCTGATTAATTTAAATTCCTTCCTCGACAATAACAATATCCTGATTCCGGAACAATTTGGTTTCAGGAAAAATCTCTCAACAACCCATCAATTACTTAGGGTAGTCGAATTCATTGAAGAAGGCTTCGCTAATAAACAAAAAACTGCTGCGGTTTTCCTCGACATTCAGAAGGCTTTTGACCGTGTTTGGCTTGATGCACTTATTTACAAACTAATTAATTACAACACCCCCCCTCACCTAGTCAAAATTATTATTTCCTACCTCAGCCATAGATCCTTCAAAATAAAACTCAATCATGTTTTCTCATCAATCAAACCTGTCAATGCAGGAGTCCCGCAAGGATCTAAGCTGGGGCCAGTTCTTTTTTCACTCTATATTAATGACATCCCAAAACAATTTAACACCATGTTGTGTTTATACGCGGACGACACAGCAATACTAGCTAGAAACAACAATCCAAATTTCATTACCATAGCACTCAATAGACATCTCAAATCTCTTGTAGAGTGGTTCAATACCTGGAAAATAGTTATAAACGCGAGTAAAACTGAAGCTATTTTATTCAGCAAAAATAAATTAATTAGAAATTACCCCCCTCTAGTAATTAAAGATCAATCCGTCCCGTGGTCTAAGGAATGCAAATATTTAGGAGTCGTATTAGACAACAAATTAACTTGGAAACCCCACTTTAACTATGTAGTAAAAAAGTTTCGAGACCTAACTCGTAAATTCTATCCCTTAATCTCTCGAAACTCGAAAATGACTAGGCAAAATAAAATACTTATTTACACCGCCTATTTGCGTCCAGTATTAACTTATGCTTGTCCGGTTTGGGGATATGCGGCCAAGTCCAACTTACGTATAATTGAAATTCAACAAAATAAACTCATTCGCCAATTCTGTAATATGCAATACTATATGCACAACTCAGATATGTATAAGTGTTTAGATTACCCTACTCTCAAAAAATTCATAGCTAAGCTTGCTTTAAAAATTTTCAACAATATGACTAACATCGACAATACTTCAATAAACAATATCCCAGTTTATACCCCAGATGCCAATATTAAAAGACCTCGTAACGTATTAATGTATAATCCTGATTTTAAATTCAATTAACTTTTTTCATCTTTAAATTCTATCTTATTATTGTCATAAATGTTAACTTAAACTTTAGCTGTAGATTTTTTCTCTAAGTTGTCTTGGCCGACATACTCCCTCACTCACCCCTCTCTGACATCCAATAGAAATTAGTCTGGACACGCACCCTCTCACCCACCCTCTCAGCTCTCTTCAACTACTTAAAGGGATTCTCCGGAGATGACCACTGCAGACACCGACAGTCAAGCTGCATGTAATCTGTCAACACCGAGGATAAGCCCCATCCCGGGGCTAGGCGCCTCGTACCCCCAACCACAAATACGAAGCAGACCACGGCAATATATTGACCGTTAGGCCTCTCTTTATTCATCATTTTCGGGGATAAGCCCTTGCCGGGGCTAGGCGCCCCGTCTAATCCAACTCATAAGAGTCTAATTTGTTTATCTCTTTCTGAGCCACTGATTTTAGCCACGTGCTGTTATTCATTATCTAAGTTCATCCGTGCTACTTTTTGAATAACCAGCTTTGCATTACTGGTTTCCGCCAGCTATTGTGTCCTTCGGGACTAATAGTCCTTTCTTTTTGATTTGATCTGATAATCGAAAAAAAAAATATATAGATAAAAATGGCATCGTTTTTTTCATTAGACGACATGGAAAAATGGCTACTTAGCGATGAAATTCCGCCATTCTATCTGGATTACTTCATAGTTTCAGTTAATATAATTGAGTCACAATTAGGCGTCACCGACAAAAGCATCGACTTACGAAAAAAAATTATGGATGCAAAGGACTTCATGAATCAACTGGAACCCAATGGTAAGCATGGTTTCTCTCATACTAATGTAGTGCCTAACCAAATTAATAACTTAACCTTAGGTGAGGCCCCCCCTAACGATACTAACACTAACATGGAGTTAGTCACAGACAACGACGACAGCGAAATTGAAGTAGAAATTCACAACGAACCTGATAGCACGCACCGCAAAAAACCTGAATTAAAAAAAACGAAAACCGCTGTAAATAACCCAGCTATTTACACAGGGGATGACCCCATACAAGAAAAAGCCGACGACAACGACGGTTTCCAATACCAGAAACTCAGAAAAAACAAAAAAAGAACGCTTTCCGGGGACCAAATTCCAACAAAAAAAATAGCAACCGCACAACAGGAAATAAAATTGAATAACAAATACGCCGAGCTAGGAAACCAAATCGAAGAAATTAATAGTAAAAACAATGAGCAGAAAATTCCACCCATAGTACTCAAAAGAACCGACAATTACAAAACAATACTCCAGAGGATAAATGACACCCACAAAATAAAATGCTCCACCAAACCAACAGGGGAATTTTTCCATATCTTTTGCGAAACGCAAGACGACCATAGGAAGCTAACGAAATACCTAGACGAGGAATCTTTGGAATATTACGTTATATCCTCCCTAGCAGAAAAACCGATTAAAATCGTCATAAAGGGGTTACCAATAGATACAACCTGTGAAGAAATCCAAAATGAGTTAATAAAAAGAGGCTATCGTGTATCCAAAGTAAATCAATTCCGGCAATTTAGAACAAAACAACTCCTCCCCATATTCCAAGTCCACCTCCTCAAAACTGACAATATTCAAAAAATTTACGAAGAAACCAACCTACTCTACATGGTAGTAAAAATAGAAAAATTTATAAGAAAAACAATAGGGCAGTGCTTTGCATGCCAGTCATTTGCACATACAAGTGCCAACTGTAAGATGAAAGTCAGATGCGTGATCTGCGCGCAAAATCATGATTCCAGAACCTGCCCTGAAAAACAAAAAGAAAATCCGGAGAAAAAATGCGCCAACTGTGGGGGACCACACACTGCATCTTATAGAGGCTGTCCGAAATTCCCCAAAATTCAAAATAGAAACCCAGTACAAAATGGAAAATCATTCGCATCACTTTTTAAACAACAAGCACCGCAACCCACCCCCCAACAAGTAAAATTCCAAGCCGAGCCAACAATAACCAAAGCCCCCACAGTAATCAACGAAAACCCAGGACACCAAGACTTCTCGGACATATTTAAACTCGTAAAACAACTAAAATCAATAATGCAAGCCATCCCAAACATAAAAGAGTTAATAAAAAAGTTAGAAAACGAAACAAATCCACAGAATAAATTATACATTCTTGTCGAAGCCTTCGACAGTTCTCCTCTCGACCTACCATTATGAATCCTTACAAACCAGGGCTCTCTTTATTCTCTTGGAATGCTAACGGTCTGCTGAACAAAATCAATGAACTCAGGGACTTTGCCAACAAGTACAACCCGGACATTATCGCAGTTCAAGAAACGCACCTCAGATCTTACAATAAACTCTCCATCGCAAACTATACCTTCCACTCCACCCCCAGCAGAACTGGCAGGCCAATTAGAGGCACTGGTATCTTCATTAAAAACAACATCAATCATCATTACCTACCTAACCCCAATCTTAGACAAATAGAAGCAACCATCGTTACAGTTCATCTCCCAAGGAAAAAAAGAAACTTAAACGTAATCTCCACCTACCTCCCACCCGGTGCTGACACCTCATTCACAATCGATATTGAAGCTCTTGTTCAAACTAATTACGAAACAGTATTAATTGGTGACTTTAATGCAAAACATAGATCCTGGAACTGTGAGAAAGCCAACCCTGCCGGAATGCGATTAAATTCCTTCGCCAAAAAACTTAAAATACAAATCCTAGCGCCAGATCACCCAACCAGATATAGCAGATACTCCGAATCAATAATAGACTTTGCCATTGCCAGAAATATAACCTATCAATATGAAATCAAAACGATTACCGAACTGTCAAGTGATCACCTCCCAATCAAGCTACACCTCAATATTGCAGAAATTAACTTCAAACTAGTCTTTAAAACCAAACCAAACTGGAAGCAATTCAGAAACCACCTCAACGAAAATACCCAACTCAACAATAAAATAAGCTCCACTGGTGCAATAGAAAACGAAGCCAAAAACATCACTGCTGAAATCTACAATGCTTACTCACAAACCGCCAAATTACATAAAGCTAGCACTGGAGAAACCCCCACAGAAATCAGAGCCCAAACCACAATCCGCAATAGGCTAAGAAAAATTTGGCAAAGAACCAAACACCCCCAAGACAAAAAGAACTACAATAGAGCAAAAGAAAAGGTATCAAAAATGTGGGAAATCCATCGTAATAGTACCTGGGAACAAAAAATCACAAGCGCAAATGTCGAAGACAATTCAATATGGAAACTCATCAAAAGCTACACAGGAAATAAATTCAAAATTCCCCCACTCAGAGGCATTGATACCATTGCCTACAGTAATAAAGAAAAAGCGGAAGAGCTGGCCCTCAACCTGGAAGACCAATTTCAATTAAACAAGATCTCAGACCCAAACACAGAAAAACTAGTTAACTCCACTATCCGCAAGTTCTGGAAAAAACAGACGCAAACCCGCATAGAACCATGCAAACCAAACGAAATAATAGAAGCCATAAAACAAACAAAAAAGAAAAAGAGTCCTGGAGAAGATAAAATTACTAACGAAATGCTGAAAAATCTCCCCACAAAAACAATCTTCAAAATCACAAAACTAACCAATGCAATCCTCAAGTACCACCACTTCCCGAAAATCTGGAAAACCTCCATCATAGTTCCAATACTCAAACCAGGAAAAGAAGCCCACAACCCTACCAGCTACCGACCTATCAGTCTCCTGCCCTCCATAAGTAAAATCATTGAAAAAATAATCTACAATAGAATCAAGCCGGAAATAGAAGAAAAAATAATACCTTACCAATTCGGGTTCAGAAATAATCACTCAACAGTAGCCCAACTATTTAGGATGACGGAGATCATTAAACATGGCTGGAGTCAAAAAAAAGATACAGGTGCTGTCTTTCTCGATATTGCTAAAGCGTTTGACAAGGTATGGATTAAGGGGCTAATATACAAAATAATTCAACTCAACATCCCAGATGGATTAGTTAAACTTATGGCTTCATACCTAATTCAAAGAAGTTTTAAAGTTAAAGTCCAAAATGACCTCTCCGATCCTAGACCCCTTGAAGCTGGAATAGCTCAAGGTTCAATCCTCGCCCCACTCTGCTTTAATATCTACATCAATGATATCGTAAGAACTCCAAAAACCCAACTCTACCTGTTTGCTGATGATACAGCCATCCTCAGCACCGCAAAAAACAATAACAAAATTTCCGAAGACATCCAACTTCACCTAAGCAAATTAGAAAAATGGCTTACCAACTGGAAAATTAAAGTTAACGCCGAAAAGAGCCAAACAATATTCTTCTCCAACAAAAGCAAAAAAAAGCCGCCCCCACCCATACTCAACAATATCACCATTCCATGGGGAAAACAAACTAAATATCTCGGAGTAATACTCGATCAAAGACTAACTTATGGACCGCACATCACAGCCATCAAGAAAAAATTCCTCACAGCAAAAGCCACTCTCCATCCTCTCATCAACTATAAATCCAAACTCTCCCTCAGCAATAAAAAGTTAATATACAAATCCATTCTCAGACCGATCTTCACTTATGCAGCCCCCATCTGGGGAGTTGCAGCAAACTCCCATATCTCTAAGTTAGAAACCATGCAAAATCAAATCCTCAGACAAATAGCCAAAATGCCCTGGTTTGTAAGGAACTCTAATATCAGGAAAGACCTCAACATCGCAACCGTTAAAGAAATAATTTGTAAGTTAACCACATCCTTCATAGAAAGAATTGATAAAATGGAAAACATCACTATCCGATCGATCCCCCGACTGCATCCAAATAACCCGCTCAACAAGAAAAGACCGCGTTCCCTCCTCAAATAAAAAGCAGCACCAAGGTCAAAATCATCAATCACTCTGGTAAAACGAAACCGAACTGACAGCAGCCACGAGACAGCCACGCGCCTCACCCAGTGAAGAACAGCTGATAAGGACCAGCTCCCTCCAAGGCCACTCCACCCAAGTCATCGACCTCGGACATGAAGACGGCGAATCTGGACCAGCCAAAACTCCTACTAATCAAACTAACACCCAATTTTACCCAATCATAACCTACCTGTTAATGAATCTTTTTCCCATTAAAGCTAAATTTAAACAAGATAACTTTAATTTTAACTTTAATTTTAACTTTTTTTTTTTTTCCCCTCCCTTTACGTTGTTTTAACAACTTCTAATAAAGCTTTTCAACTTTCTCTGCACTACATTATTATGATAAACTATGCTATGCTATGTCATCTCTTCAACAGGTTTTTTAGGGAATGGAGATTATAGGCTCAACGCCCAGGCTCTCCTTCCAAATACAACTATTTGCTGGCTATATCTGTCGTGGACTTGAGTTTTTTGGCTGCGTTTAGTATTCCAGGGAATTCCTGTAGAAGAATTTTGATTTCTCTAAGGGCTTCCAGTATGTCTCTGAATTCTGCAATTTCAGGAGCTTGGTTTAGTTCTGGGTTTGGGGTTATTTTTACTATGGGCTGTTCTGGTCTGGGTGATGGGGTGGATGTTCTTGGCTCTTGCTCTTTGTCTCTTCTGACCGCATCGGCAAAGGTTCTTCTCAGGGGGAGGGTTGGTCTTGTTGATGGATAGTTTTTACACCCCCTCCAGGAGGCCAGGTGCCCAGTTTCTTGACAATTGATGCAGACCGGTTTCTGGATCTTTTCCTTGATCTCGCATGTCTGGGTGGTGTGACTTCCATTGCATTTTATGCAGCGCGGATTGCATCTGCAATTCCGCGCGCTATGAAAGAATCTGGCACAGTTGTAGCACATAGTTGCTTTAGCTGGTTTTCTGTAGGTTTCTATTTTGATTTTGATGTAAAAGAGGGAGGTCAAGTTATAAATATTATTGTAGTTATTAATCTTTTTGATTTCAGCTAGGTATATAGGGTGGAAGGTCTTGGTACGATAATTTCTTAATTGGGAGATTCTTAGAATATGGAAATTTTTCTCTTCCAGTTCCTTCTTGATTTCTTCTTTTTTCATGTTCCCTGGGAGGCCTTTTATGATAATTTTAATGGGTCGTTCGGATGGGTCTTCTGATATTGTGAATTCTTTTTTCTTAGTCTCAAGTAGCTCTATGATGCCTTTCCTTTCCTCTTCGTTGGCGGGGTTGATCTTGATGAATCCATTTACATACTGATTTTCTGTGCCTGGATAGGTCCTGCAAATTTCTTGTAGTACGAGATTATAGTCTTCAGTTATCTTAAGGTTTATGGGTGGGGTCTTCTTCATGTTCGTGTCTTGTTCCGCATCAAGGGCTTGAAATTTATTTTGTAAATTTAATTCCTGGCTATTGGTTGAGTTTCTTCTTTTAATCGCGTGTCTCTTGTCTATTTTCTGGAGGGGTTCATCACATTCCATGTCCGTTTCCGTCTGCAATCGGGGGTGCTTAAAGCATCCAAAGATCCGACATGGGCCTAAATTTTCCAGGGCTTTTTCTCTCCTTTTAATTTCAACCTGTATCTCCTTAAATTTCTTTATTTCTTCCCTGTACTGTGGTGTGTTATCCATATTGTCATCTTTCATCTGTTTGAGGGTATCTAAGAATGAACGGGCTATGGATTTCTGTTGCTGTACTCTGATCTGGTGGTTAAGTACCAATTGGCAGTGTTTGTGATCTACAACAAGATCAGTCGCACTTTCCAAGCTAATTGTACTAGTAAACGAGGCTTCAGAGCATCTGTCCTCCTCCATGGCTGAGAACAGAATCCAGAAATTGAAATTGAGAAATTTGAATCTCCCTACCTGCACAGGTAGACCCAAGACTAAATGGGATAACTTTAAGCTGACTCTCAGCCAATCAGAAACGCCGCACATCAGTGAATTCTCCAGCCCCGATAAAATTGATCATTTTGTAAAATTGTTTGAATCCCAGGTTATTAATGCTAAAAACCTAGCCTCCACCCCAATTATAAATAGTCAAAAATTTATTGACCCCAAAATGCGCGATCTTATAAGGGACAGGAACTTTACCAGAAAAAACTTTCAAAAAACCAGAGATCCGGCCTTCAAGAGATTAATGAATAGACTCAATAAAGACATCGAAAAACTTTATTACATACTTCAAAGGGAGGACATTGTAAACAAACTCATCGATGTTAATACTGAAGATGGATCCTTTTGGAAACTTGTTAATTCACATAAAAAGAAAAATTTTACTATTCCGGCCTTTAAAGGTCCTGCTAGTATTGCAACTAATGATAATGATAAAGCAAACTGCCTAGCTGATAGCTTGGAGAGACAATTTCAAATAAATGACCTTTCTGACATACACACAGAACAAACTGTAAATGAAACAGTCTAAAGCTTCTGCTCCTCCCTACCTGATAAATTTAATGATATCGAACCGCCTAATTTAACTGAACTCACTAGTTATATTAAAAATCTTAATGTCAAAAAAGCACCGGGTATAGATTGTATCAACAATAAAATGATCAAATCGCTTCCTGAAAATTTTCTAAAATTTCTTCTTAACATCATTCATAGCTGTCTGATTTATGGACATTTCCCCTCTACGTGGAAAACGGCGGCAGTGATTCCTATACTAAAACCTGGTTAGGACCCAACGGATCCAACCAGTTATAGACCAATATCTCTACTTCCCTCTGTTAGTAAAATAACAGAACAACTCATCCTCAATAGACTTAATAACTACCTCGATAAAAATAATATCCTGATACCGGAACAATATGGATTTAGAAAAAATCTTTCCACTACTCACCAACTACTGCGTGTTGTCGAATTTATTGAAGAAGGCTATGCAAATAAAGAAAAAACTGCCGCGGTTTTCCTCGATATCCGGAAAGCTTTTGACCGTGTTTGGCTAGATGCTCTCATTTACAAACTAATAAATTATAACATACCCCCACACCTAGTTAAAATTATCATCTCTTATCTCAGTCTTAGATCCTTTAAAATTAAACTAAATAAGGTATTCTCTGACATTAAACCTGTAAGTGCAGGTGTCCCGCAAGGATCTAATCTGGGGCCAATTTTATTTTCACTCTATATTAACGATATACCTAAACAGTTTAACACAATGATGTGTCTGTACGCGGACGACACCGCAATACTAGCAAGAAATAAAAATCCAAATTACATCACAATAGCTCTAAATAGACATCTGAAATCTCTTGAGGAATGGTTCATCACCTGGAAAATTGAAATTAATGCAAGTAAAACCGAATCTATTCTCTTTAGTAAAAGTAATTTAATCAAAAAATACCCCCCTCTCAAAATTAAAAATCAACCTGTTCCGTGGTCTAAGGAATGTAAATACTTAGGAGTCATTTTAGACAATAAATTAACTTGGAACCCCCACTTTAATTATACAATTAAAAAGTTTCGAGACCTAACTCGTAAATTTCATCCGCTAATCTTTCGAAACTCTAAAATGAGTAGACAAAATAAAATACTTATTTACACCGCCTACTTGCGTCCAGTGCTAACATATGCTTGCCCAGTGTGGGGATATGCTGCCAGGAGTAACCTGAGATTACTTGAAATTCAGCAAAATAAATTAATTAGACAATTCTGTAATATGCAATATTTCATGCACAATACTGATATGTACAAATGTCTTGATTACCCCCCCTTCAAAAAATTTATTGCCAAACTTGCTAATAATTTCTTCAATAACCTGGTAAATAACGACAATAGTTCTATCAGAAATATTCCTAATTACATCCCAAATGTTAAAATTAAAAGACCCCGTAATGTTCTACTGTATAATTAATGTTAAGTAAATTTTAATGTCATCTCCTAGCATATCTCTCATTTACTGATACTTAACTTAACTTAAGAAAATTTCGAGTATCTTGGCCAGCATACACCCCACACTCCCCCATGCTCACAACCAATCAAATCTTGTCCGGGCACACTCCACCTCACCTACCCACCCAGCTCTCCAATCCCATATAACCAGAATCTCCGGAGATGATCAACTCATCATTCATTCATCGCGCATATCCCGCGGGACATTCAAGGGACAGGACGTATCTTGTCTCTACTCCGTACCGTTAGATTTAGATTAGATTTTTGTGTGCTCCCAACTCGTCCTTGTTAGGATTTGTTTTGGAAGGGGGTGATGGATGGTGGTTCAGATGGAGGAGAGCCGTCTAAACGGCTGTGTAGAGAAGTAAATGATATGCAAATTGAGGAAATTCCCAATATCCCTAGTAGCTGTAAAAATTGCGAGGGAAAAAAGGACTATGAGATGGAGGTCGAATTCAACCGATATGAACTCGAGTGCCTTAGAAAGAAAGTAGAGTTGATAGAGAGAGAATGCCCCAACCCGCAAGACAGAGCCAGATATTCGAACTACCCAGATGCAGTACAACTTATAAAGAATGTTGAAGCAAGAGTGGAGCACCTGAAAGGTTCTATTAAAAAATTTTCTCGTTAATTCCCTGAGAGTTGCGAAATTTTTAAGGCTTGTAATAATTTCCCTAAGCTAAATGACTCTTTCCAAACAGTTAGCAGGAGAAAGGCGGCCAAAAAACCCCAGACCCCCACTTTAAATCAGAAACCGATTGAGGTTAAAAATAAGTTTGAGGGACTCGAAAATGATAATGAATCCCCTAGAGAGGATAATACCACAGAGGCTAACATCATTAAAATACCCCCAATAATGCTAAAGTTCGTATAGGACTATGATAGAGTTATAGAACTTATTAGCACCAAAGTTCACATAACTGAAGCAAAATTAGGAAACGGGTACATTAGACTCTTCACTGACACTGAAGAGAACCACAAACTAATTCAGGATTGCAGTAGACAAAATAATATTGAATTTTATGTCATCCCACTTAAAGCTAAGCGTCCTGTAAAGGTTGTAATTAAGGGCCTCCATGTTGATCATATTACGGATGATATTAAGGAACAACTAGAAAATAAAGGTTTTAGCGTACATAAGGTCATTAGAATGACTCAGGCAAGGACGCGCATACTGCTCCCACTGTACTTAATTGAACTACATAGAACCCCGAATGTAGCCGAAATTTACAAACTCGACAAGTTGAGATATCTGAAAATTACTGTCGAGGAATACAGGGGGAGAAACACTATTGCACAATGTTTCAGGTGTAATGGATTTGGCCATAGGGCCGAAAACTGTGGAATGCGGCCGCGTTGTTTAAAGTGTGGAAAGGACCATGAGACAAAATTTTGTGAATTAAAAGAAAAAATTCAAACACCAAAATGCATCAATTGCCAAAAAGAGGGACTCACAGCAGCATATAGGGGATGTGAGGCCTTCCCTAAACTAACAAATAAACAAACCAATAGACCAAACTTTAATAGCAATAGATCCTTTTTTGATGCAAATAAATCGCTAGTCAGAAACAACACCAGTTACGCTCAACTCTTAGATAACCAAGCAACGCAACAGATGGCGCCACCAGAGACACTGATAAGCCGTGTAAACAAACAAAACACAAGGAACTCAAACAACGCGGTACCAGAGGAAGGAGAGGATATTTCCATAATGTTCGACATTATTAATGAAATAAAAAACCTATTTAGTCAAATCCCTGACATTAAACAACTGGCAAACAAAATCAAAAGTACTAGCGCACCAAAATAGACAAATTTCAGATTCTGCTCCAAGCTTTCTCGCAAGCTAGTTCAATCAATAACGGGTAACTTTCCCTGCTCGCGCACTAAATATTATTAACTGGAACGCAAACGGGACAAAGCAAAGGACTACTGAGCTTAAACTGTTCATAAATAAGCATAACCCCGACATTATTCTAATTCAAGAGACCCACCTGAGACCCGGACAAAAAATTCGTATACCCAATTATGTAGGCTACTATAGTTACCGAGTAGCGACCGAAGGAAATAGAACAGCTGGAGGAACGGCAGTACTAGTAAAAACCCTAATTCCACATCAACAAATTTCCCCCCCCACCCTACAACACATAGAGGCAACAATAGGATAGGACAATAGTCTTTAAGGACCATGAACCCTTTAATATAGCATCGATTTACGTCCCACCCAGATCTGATTACAACCTCTTTTTATTTGATATTGAAAATTTAATTCAACTGGAATCAAAACAAATACTCTGTGGCGATTTTAACGCACACCACACAACTTGGAACTGCCAGCACAACACCCCTAGAGGAATAACGCTTAGACACTTTATAGATAACGCAGGACTAGAGGTATTGTTCCCTAACGAACCAACCAGAATCGGCCGAAATTCGGCTTCCACCATTGACCTTACAATAGTCAAAAATTTTCTCTACCCATACCACATAGAATCGATACCCGAAATGAGCTCTGACCACAACCCGATCGCCATTAATTTTTATTTTAAATATACTTTACCCAAACAAGAAAACAAAACCAGAACCCACTGGAAAAACTTTAAAAACGACCTAATCAAAACTATATTTAATGTAAATAACGTAAACAATCCGAATGAAATTGACAGACTGACTGAGGAAATAGAAGCGCAAATACGTACAGCTAGAGATAAAAACTCCACTCCACTCAAAGCCCAAAAAACCCACTTTGACCCGGAAATTAAAAAATTAAATAGAGAAAGGAACCATATCAGAAAACTTTATCAACGTAATAGATGCCCTATTTTAAAAAATGAACTAAACCGACTCAACAAACGGATCAATAAACTAGATGAAAAAATTAGAACTAACGAGCTAACGGAAAAGCTTATTAATCTAAACAACGAGAATGGGGATGTTTGGGACTTTGTGAAACCATTTAAAAAGAAATCATACAACATTCCGACCCTTAAAGGTCCAGCCAGTATCGCACAAACCGACCTTGATAAAGCAAATTGCCTGGCAGAGAGTCTGGAGACACAATTTAAATTAAACAACCTAACACACGGAGATACGGAGGCCAAGGTCGGTGAAACTTTAAGTAACTTCCACAACACACAGATGGCGCCACGTGCACATAAACAAACAGACTTTGATCCTATTTTGCCATCTGAAATCATAACGGAAATTAAGAATTTAAAACCTAACAAGGCACCCGGGCACGATAACATTACAAATAAAATAGTTAAAAAACTCCCAGTAAATGTAATTTTAATTTATACGCTATTAATTCAGAAAATTTTGGAGGTAGGACACTTCCCAACAAGTTGGAAGACGGCAACGGTGGTCCCAATTTACAAACCTGGAAAAGACCCCACAAATCCTTCTAGCTACAGACCCATCTCACTATTAACTACTCTAAGCAAAATTGCTGAAAGTGTAATCCTAAGGAGACTAAACAAGCACCTAAATGAAAACAACATCTTGTGTCCTGAACAATTTGGGTTTAGATCTAACCTCTCAACGACACATCAACTCGTCAGAGTCACTGAATACATCACGGAAGGATTTGCAAATAAACAAAAAACAGGAGCCGTCTTCCTCGATATCCAGAAAGCATTTGATCGGGTGTGGGTAGAGGGTCTCATTTACAAGTTAATTGTGAATCAGGTACCAGGTTATCTGATCCGTGTCTTGGAATTCTACCTCACCGATCGAACATTTAAAGTTAGAGTGAAACAGACTGTCTCAGACATTAAACCAATAGGAGCAGGAGTTCCGCAAGGGTCCAAATTGGGCCCGGTACTGTTTACCATTTACATTAACGACATTCCCAAGCAATTTAACACAATGTTATGCTTGTACGCAGACGACAGGGCTATACTGGCTAGAAATAAAAACCCCAATTACGTGCATATTGCACTCAACAGACACCTACACAAACTGGAGGATTGGTTTCAGCAATGGAAGATTGAAATCAATGCCTCCAAAACCGAAGCGGTTATGTTTCACAGGTCCCAAGCACAACCCGACTTCCCTAAATTAACGATTAAAAACAGCCCCGTCCCGTGGTCTCAGGAAGCTAAATACCTAGGATTAATTTTAGATCGCAAACTAATTTGGAAAAAACACTTTAATTATGTTAGGGACAAGTTCCGAGCCCAGACGCGTAAATTTTACCCCCTTATTGGCTGGAACTCAAAATTGCACAGGGACCTGAAAATGCTTATTTTTAACGCCTATTTGCGTCCAGTATTAACCTACGCATGCCCAGTCTGGGGTTATGCCGCAAAATCAAACTTAAAAATCATACAAAGTTTACATAATAATGTTATAAGATCCATATGTCACGCTAGGCGATACATGAGAAACATAGACATTTTCAAAGCGATAGGATATGATTCCTTCAATGAAACCATTCACCGACTTTCAACTAATTTTTACAATAACCTGGACAACCATAAAAACACTGCAATAACCCAAATCAGTAAATACAACCCTAATCTTAAAATCAAGAGACCTCGTAATGTCCAACTCCTCAAACAATAAACAAACTGAAACAGCCATGATCTCATGTATCGTCACACCCAACCGCGAGTAAAAGTAATATGATTGGTCCATTAAAAAACAATAGCCCAACAAGCCGCGCAAAAATTTGTTTTTCGCTCTCTCTGGGTATTTCACAGCTCCAAGTTGGACGAAGGAAGAGCTGCCTACCATTGGAGGATCCCTGCACTCCCCACCCCGATTCCCATAGCTCCTGAGCCAGTCAACAGACCCCTAGGAGATGCAAGCAGCAAGGTCCATCAGTCGAAGCCAGGTTTCCGAAGTGCTAGGACCGAAGTTAGCCTTGCTCCGCAAGGCGGGTACTTCTTAGAAACCTCTCCACTATGATCAACTCATTTTTTTTCTCATTCTCTCGCTAGCCACCGTCATGAGTGGTGGTGAATCAGAGGATGTTGGTAGCAAGCGCCTTCGGGCGGAAGCTTCTGGCGAAATGCTAATCGATAATTCAAATGAAGAGAATGCTGATGACAGCAGCACATACTGCAATAACTGCAATCAAAAAGTACACCTTCAGACGGTGTTACTAAATATGAGAGTTGAGATTGATGGGCTCTGCCAAATGATGGACAATTATAGATCTAATCTTCGAATGACACCTGACCACCCATACTACAAGGAGATTGATGAAAAGAGACAACAGGCTATTCTAAGAATGGAGGAGACGCAAGGTAATATGTCTCTTTTGGTTTGTCAGGATGCCAACATTTACTCTAATAGACTCCCCCCCCCAGGAAGATGAATGTAGTTTAAATGAACCATTTAAATCTCCAACAAAAAGAAAAATTGCCCGCAATGTACAACAAGCAAAAAATGAGGAAATCACTACTCAAAATAGATTCGCACCAATTCAATCGCTAGTTGACAAACAATCTAATGATAAGAGCGCTCCTATAGCACCTAAAATTCCACCCATAATGCTGAGATACGCAAATAACTACAGTAAAATTCTTGCTGAAATAACTAAAGTATGTGGTCCCACTGAGAATAAATTCACTAATGGCTACATAAAAATATATCCCAGTACTTATGAACAACACCAAAAAATACAAAATTTTGCCACATCTCAGGGATACGACTATTACATAATAAAACCAAAAGAGGAAAGGCCCGTAAAAGTAGTCGTAAAAGGATTGCCTTATGATCACAGCATCGAGGAAATTGAAAATTATCTCAAAAATGAACTCGGACTCCCGGTCATTAAGGTAGCTCAACTTAAACAAACTCGTACTAGGAAAGCACTGCCTTTCTTTCTAATTGAACTAAGGAAAACTGAAAACACCAATAAAATTTACGAACTTCAAAGCATAAACTATTTGAGAGTCTCCATTGAGCAATATCGCCTCAGAAACATAACAAGACAGTGCTTTAAATGTAATTATTTTCACCACAGCGCTAGTTGCTGTAACATAACCCCAAGATGTCTTAAATGTGCTGGTTCGCATGAAACCAAGAACTGTAACATTAAGGACAAAATAAGCGTTCCAGTCTGTATAAACTGCCACAAGGAAGGACACGTCGCCTCATACAGAGGGTGCGAGGAATTCCGTAAAACTAACTCCAACAATCAAAATAGAATTAACCTAATGAATTCTAAGAGACCCGCACTCTTTAAACAAGCATATACAAGAGATAACATATCTTACGCAGATTCTTTAAGACCCACAACAGAAAGACAGATGGCGCCACTTTACGGCCAAAGACATGTCAATCAAACTGAACAGATAGCTAATGCAGTGCTAAAGGACATAAACAACCACAGACTTAGCTCAAATGACTTTAAGGAACTTCATGAAGGACTAAATGAAATTAATAATTTTATTAATGACTGCACAAAACTTCTAGATCTAATTAGAAAATTAAAAACAGCCACATCTAAACTGAGTAAAGCTTTAATCATTACTGAGATTTTCACTGTTCTGTATCTTGACACTGATTAACGTTCAAGTGCAACAGCTTGCGCATCGTATACTGGAATGCAGATGGCATTTCCAATAAAATCAATGATCTTAAACTATTTGTAAATAAGTATAACCCCGATGCTATTCTTATTCAGGAAACCCACCTTAGACCACAAGGAAAGATTTTTCTGGCTAATTATCATTCTTACTACAGCTATAGAATCGACTCAAATGGAGGTGGCACTGCCATACTCATTAAGAACGGCATCCCTCACCACGAAATAATCCCACCTAAACTATATTATGTTGAAGCCACAGTAGTTGCTATAAATATAATAAACGAACCAATTACACTTACCTCTATTTATATCCCCCCTAGTTCAGATAATTCTTTATTTACTTTTGACTTAGAAAACTTAATCCAAATTAGCTCGAACCAAATTATTTGTGGCAATTTTAACGCCCATCATATCAGTTGGGGCTGTAGAAATAATAACACACGAGGCAACTCATTGCACTCCTTCGCCACCCACGCCGGATTAGAAATTTTAGCTCCTAGCTCCCCTACTAGATATGGTGTATTTTCGGCCAGTACAATAGACCTTGCAATCATTAAAGACTTTCTCTTCCCTTACGACATAGGATAGGATAGGATATGGTAATTTTCTGGCGCAAGATCCTTTTCTAGGATATGCTGCGCCGAAAAAACGTCATTTATTGAGTGTTCCTATTTAATACCATAAAATTCGTCGTAGAAAATTTGTAAAACAGTAAGTAAAACATGAATAAATTTAAATTTCACTAAAAAAAACTCCCTTACGACATAACCTCAATACCAAATTTAAGCTCTGATCATAATCCTATCCTATTAAATTTCTATCTTAAATACTCCCTCCCAGATAACAATAGAAAAATTGCTACAAATTGGAACAACTTTAAATACCTTCTCTCAAATAAAAACCTTAATTACAACGAAAATATTAATACCCCTGAACAACTTGACGACTTAGTGGATTATTTCGAAAAAATAATAATTGAAGCTAAAAATGATGCATCCAAACCACTAAAAATCACGCAAGACTACATAGATCCAAAAATTAGAACGCTAAGAAAGGAAAGAAATTATGCCAGAAAACTCTTTCAAAATACCAGGGACCCAGTCTACAAGAGTATCATGAACAAACTAAACAAAATTATTCAAAAACTTAACGAAAAAACTAAACAAAACGAATTCATTAATAAACTCATTAACGCAAACACTTACGACGGATCATTTTGGAAATTCACCTCTTCTTTTAAAAGGAAAACAAATAAAATTTCCGCCCTGAAAGGCCCGGCTAATATTGCAGATACAGATCTCGACAAAGCAAACTGCTTGGCTAACAGCCTCGAGACACAATTTCAATTAAACAATCTCTCTCACACTGACACAGAAAGGCTTGTAAATAACACAGTCAAAGACTTTCAGAATTCATTACCTAACTATTTTAATGAAATTACCCCCCCCCCTTCTATCTCTGAAATTACTGATTGTATCAAAAAACTAAATGTAAACAAAGCCCCAGGACTTGACGGCATCAATAATAAAATTATACGTAATCTTCCCTCTAACGTAATTTCTCTTTTACAAAATATTATTTTTAAAATTTTAGCCATTGGCCACTTCCCCACGAAATGGAAAACTGCTGTCGTTGCCCCTATTTTAAAACCTGGTAAAGACCCCACTGATCCGACCAGTTATAGACCCATTTCGCTACTCCCCTCCTTAAGTAAAATCGCCGAGCAAATAATTTTAAATAGACTTAATATTTTCCTAGAACATAATAACATACTCTGCCCCGAACAATTTGGGTTTAGGAAAAATCTCTCTACTACTCACCAACTAGTCAGGGTAGTTGAATATATAGAAGAGGGATTTTCCAATAATCAAAAAACTGCCGCTGTACTTCTTGATATTCAGAAAGCATTTGACAGAGTTTGGCAAGACGGCCTTATCTACAAGCTTATTATATACAATATTCCTACTTATCTAATTAAAATCCTTAATTCCTACATTTACAATCGCACATACTGTGTTTGGGTTAATAACACTCTTTCTGATATTAAACAAATTAACGCAGGTGTCGCACATGGCTCCAAATTAGGACCAATTCTTTTTTCTCTTTACATCAAGGACATCCCGAAAAATTTAACACAATGTTGTGTATGTACGCGGATGACACTGCAATATTAGCCAGAAACAAAAATCCAAATTTCATAACTATAGCTCTCACCAGACACCTGACTACTCTTGAGGACTGGTTCACTAAATGGAAGATTGCAATTAATCCCAGCAAGACCGAGGCAATATTATTTTCTAAATTTAAATCTAATAAAACGTACAGGCCTATTAAAATTAAAAATCAAAATATCCCGTGGTTTAAGGAATGCAAATATTTAGGTGTTATTTTAGATCAAAAATTATCTTGGAGGCCGCATTTTATTTATCTTAAAAATAAGTTTCGAGACCTAACACGTAAATTTTTTCCCTTAATTTCTCGAGACTCTAAAATGCATAGGGATTACAAAATGCTTATTTACTCTGCCTACCTGCGCCCAGTATTAACGTACGCTTGTCCGGCTTGGGGATATGCTGTAAAATCTAACTTGAGAATAATAGAATTGCAACAAAATAACTTAATTAGAAGATTCTGCAAATGTCGCTGGTACATGCCAAATACTAACATGTACAAAGCTCTTAATTTCCCCCCCCTTAAAGTATTCATCAAAAAACTGGCGAAAACCTTTTTCCAACATCTTGATATGCACGATAATGAAGCCATCAGAAATATACCTAAATACTCCCCCGACCCCAAAATTAGAAGACCACGCAATATTTTGCTTTAACCCTATCTGTTCTAATATCTAACTCCTTAAAATTAATTGCCTATCAATATTTAAATACAGCATATTCTCACTCCAAGTTGCACTTTTCTCTAAGCATCCTGACTGCTGAGTCCTCTATTACCTTACTGTGAATAGCTGCTTGCTGATTGGCTACACGAAGTAGCACACTGGATCCTGAACCCCTGGCTAACTACGAACTTTTGGACTCCCTTCAACGCTCTTAGACGAATCCCATGCTTCTCCAGCTGAACCTCTCTGATTGGCTCTCTGAAGTCAGCTCCTGAATCCCAAGCCTACCATTGGATGATGATCACCCCACTCCCCGGACCACGACAGACCTACAGCTCACTTTACCTGGCTTCCTCAATCCATCATCTGACTCCTGCCACTCATTAACATCAATTTGCATCGAAGCTGGCCACGGCACCTACCAAAAGTCAGGCCTTAACTATCTCATCATTACCGGAGATCAAGCCCCAAACTTCAAGGGCTAGGTGCTCCGTGAACTATACCGTTACCGTTACCGATGATCAACTCATTTTTTTTCTAATTGATTTTTCACCAGGAAGGTCGTGCCTTCTCCTTTCTCCCGTAGCGGGTCTGTAATGTGCTGCCATCTAGCGGTCTAGTGACTCCCCACTACTTCTGCCTTTCGACCTGTGCTCCGGTAGCTCCGCCCATTCGGCGTGCGCTCCTACTGACTGTGTTTACTTAAATCTATCGCTTGCGCGCATTGCGCGCGCCTGCGAACTGTGTTTTTTAAACTTCGAGCGAACTTTCCCTCGGATTATTGAAGATGGCTAATTCGATTCAAGCCTCATCTAATCTGGATAACCCTAATATGGACTACTCCAACGCAAATGCTGAAGCGTTCTCTGAGACGTTGCCTCCAAGTCCTGAAGCAGCGGTAAGTGCCAACTTTGCTAATACTACTCAGTCTGACTGTGGTCCCCTAAAAATCAATCCTAATGCATATTTTAACGACTCAGAGTACTATTTCATAATGGATAATGTTAAATCTAGACTTTCTTACCTTCATTCAGTGCCCAACAAAACATTTGATATAATCTCTGAAATTGCCCTTTTGAGCAGCGAGGCGCTTATCCTCTCCATTGGTAGAGTTGAACATCTTACGGCTCAACTTGCCACTAAACAATCCTGCTCAAAGCCAAATTACTCATGCTCTGAAGATGAATCTTCAGATGACACTAAAACTGTCGGGTCACAGACACCAAAAACAACAAAAAATAAAAACAACAATAAATTGCCCCACATTTCCAAGAAAATGCGACATGATTCTAATGCTAAAATTAACACATCAAACAGGTTCGAAATCCTTGATTCAAACAACGACGAGCATGATGCTCATATGTCCGACCAGGACCAAAACGCTCAACCGAGCACCTCCATAGATAATTCAACTGCAAATGTTGCCTCAGATCAAACTTCCAAGAAAAACTATGTCCCCCCAATCATAATTGACGATCCCAAAAACTCAGCCGGGCTACTAACAAAATTTAGTCAAATGACTAACACTAAAATCATGGGCAAATTTCTTGCTAATAATAGACTCAAGGTCTTTCCCCCTAACGCCGATGCTCACCGCACAATTCAACGTCAAATCAAGAAGGAAAACCTTCAAGCGCACACTTTTGAACTCCGCGATGAAAAGAAATTGAAGGTGGTCATTAGAGGCCTTCCAGCCGACCATTCAGTAGATGATATCCTACATGAAATCAAACAAATGGGTCTTGATCCTGAACTCTGCCATCCTCTTCGGCACAGACGATCAAACACTCTCATGCCACTCTTTCTGGTTACCCTACCTAAAACCGAAAATAGTAAACTCATTTTCAATATGACTAACATAGGGTACCTAAAAATCTCTGTGGAACCTCTTCGCAGAAAACAAACCCCAACGCAGTGCTACAACTGCCAAGAATTTTATCACCACAGCAGGTTGTGCACCCGTAATGCAAGATGCTTAAAATGTGGTGGGCTCCACCAAACCAAAAACTGTACAAAACCTAAAGAAACTCCTGCTAAATGCTGCTTGTATGGAGGTCCTCACACAGCAAACTACTCACAATGCCCCCAAAATCCGGCCATGCGCAAATCCTTCCAAGCAGCTCCCAAGGACGGGTGGAACAACCCAGTTGCTCTTGAAAGTGTCAAAGAGTCTTTCCCACAACAAGCTACAATCATTCAAAATACCCCAACTCCTCAGACTCACCCAGTTCTGAATGGTAATCCTAATCAACCAGTAACTGTCAATCAAATTACGAATCTTATGAACAACTTCCTTACTCAAATGTCTGCTTTACTCAAGTCTGTCCCTGTCAACATTCAATAGGTCCAAATTTAATAATATCTCCATTGTTTCTTGGAACGCTGGTGGTATTCGCTACAAATTTAAAGAACTCAAATATTTCTGCATAGATTGGGAACCAGACATAATTGCTATTCAAGAAACCCATCTTCGCCCCTCAGATAACCTGAAAATTCCCAATTACACTTCCTACAGAACAGACCGACTGACTCACAAAGGTGGTGGTACAGCCATTCTTGTTAAAAATTCTATCCCTCACCATCCAACCCCCATCTCTTCTTCTAGTTTCGAAAATACTTCCATCTCGATCGATCTCACCAACAATACACATGTCACTGTTGCTAGTATCTATCGACCTCCTCATGGCAAAATAGATACAGCGGAGCTTCTCCGAGTGATGAAACAAACAGGCAAATGCATCGCGGTTGGCGACTTCAACGCTAAACATCCAGCTTGGAGCAAAGGTTGCTCTAACTGCAATGGTACGATAATACACGACTTCATCGCCTCCAACAGCCTCATTCTCATCGCTCCTCTCGAGCCCAGTCATTTCCCTATTAACCTTCGTCGTCCAGCACACTCGATTTTGGCATAGTAAGTAATATCTCCTCTGGTAGTGCCACCTCTCTCAATGAACTGTCCAGTGACCACAATCCGGTTTTATTCGAAATCGACATCAATATTAATCTTGCTACAATCCCCAAAACCATTAAAACTACCAACTGGTCGACCTTTTCTTCCATCTTACAAAAAACTGTCCCTGGGAACCCCAAAATAAGCTCCATCCCTGATATCGACAGTGCGATCTCAAAGTTCACCATAATGATTGCTTCTGCCCTCAACCAAGCCTCCAAAGCTAAAATCATCAAAGGTTCACCCCGAAAACTACCCCCCGAAATTGTCAACAAAATTAAAACAAAAAACAGGTATCGCAAACTTTGGCAACTGACTTTCTTCCCGCCTTATAAACTTTTATTCTTTAAACTGCAAAATGAAATTCGAGAGGACATTAACGAATACGACAATAACTCCTGGAGAGAACTTCTTGAGTCTCAACCCAGAGGATAATTCTTTGTTTGAATTCAACCGTAAGTTGACAAAAAAATTCTTTGCTTTTCCTCCAATTCTGGACACCGATGGCACTAAATTCACTCCACTGGGTAAGGCTTCCTTCACTCCCTCGAAAATTCGTTTCAGGTTAATCCCGAACCATATTCAAATAGCCAAATCAAATATGTTAAAAACATAGTCCACAACTATTTCAATTCATCTAACCATAGTTCAACTCCAAAACTCACATCTCCGCAAGAAGTCATTGAACTCATCAGAAAAATCAATGTCAAAAAAGCAACAGGACCTGATGGTATTCCTAATAAAGCCATTAAAATGCTCACAATCAATGCAATCACCCACCTCACAAAAATTTTCAACAAATGTCTCCAATTCAATTACTTCCCACTGTTTGGAAAACAGCCCATGTTTTAATGTTTCCAAAACCCAACCAAAACTCCAAACTCCCTGGCTCTTACCGTCCTATCAGTCTCCTCAGTAATCTGGGGAAACTGTTTGAAAAAATCATTCTCTCTAGACTCTCAGATTTCTGCAATGAGAAAGCCATTATTCCCGATGAACAGTATGGCTTTAGAAAAGGTCATAGCTGCGTCCACCAGCTTCTCAGAGTCACTAATACCATTACAGAAGGCTTCAACGCCAAATTAATTACAGGGGGAGTTTTTCTAGATGTGAGAAAAGCATTTGACCGAATCTGGCACCAGGGCCTCACTTGCAAATTAATTGAGCACAAATTTCCACATTATCTCATTGCTCTCATCACTAACTTTTTAACTGACCGCACCTTCCAGGTCAAATTACAGAACACCCTTTCTGTCTCGGGCTCCATTCTTGCTGGTACTCCTCAAGGCAGTGCTCTTAGTCCTCGGCTTTATTGCATTTATAATGCTGACTTCCCTAAAACGGATCACGTCATCAACTGTCTTTTCGCCGATGACACTGTCATCCTAATTCAAGGCATCTCGGCCAGATAAATCATTAAACATCTTCAGAAAGCTTTAGACAAAATCGAGGACTGGTGCACTCGATGGCGAGTCTCCATCAACACGGAAAAAACAAATGCCATTTTATTCCGTAAAGGTCATCCGCGAATCAACTTCAAAAACCTGAATTTTTTCGATGACGAACTCAGCTGGGATTCAGAGGTCAAATACCTCGGGCTCATACTTGACTCTAAACTCACCTTTCGAAGCCACATTAAATACAACTCAGATAAACTTTGGGCGAAAACCCACGAAATTATTCCTCTCATTGGGCGTCATTCTCCGCTCTCACTAAACAACAAAGATCGGCTCTATAAGCAAGTCATTCGCCCCATTCTCACTTATGCTGCTCAAATTTGGGGCCTTGCTGCTAAAACCAATAGGAACAAAATTCAAGTATTACAGAACAAAATTCTCAGAATGATCACCAACTCCCCATGGTACGTCAGGAATGATGTTATTCATAACGATCTCAAAATTGAACCTATTGAATCCTTTATCACAAAATTATCCAGAAACTTTTTCCTCAAACTAAAAGATCATTCCAACCCCACAATTTCCCAGCAAATCCAATATGCTCATTGTAATGGCAAACACAACTACCCATATCTCACAACTAAATGGTCCATTCCTCTTAAACCTCCATAATGGCTCTCCGGAATTTACATGCATCCTTTCTAACTCCATCCTTGTACCACCACCACCCACCACATGCATCTAGCAACTAAATAAAAATCTCTTTTTAAATGTTAAATCACGAAGTCCTTTGACCAAATCCAAAGTGCATAAATAGCAATTGCTCATGGTTTCCAAATCAGGTACCACAGTCAATCATACTGAGTAGAAGTGCAAAGCACTGGCACTCAATAAAAACATCTAAATTCAGTCAGTGATCAACTCATAATTTTTTTTTCTGATTCGAGTGTTGGACGTCGACCAGTAAGGTTGTGTTTTCATGAGCTCCTGGCCAAGCTGAACGCCTCTGAGACTTCCATTCCCAGCAAACCGCCCGACTCGTCCTTCTTAGGATCAGCCTCGGGAGGGTGGAGCTTCTCAGCCATGACCGACCCCGGACCAATCAGTATGGATGCCACGCCCAGTGACACTCCCTCTATGGACTCTTCTCTCGGAAACGACCCAAATCTCTCTGATCTCTGCAAGGAACTTTTATCCAGCAAAAAAGAAATAGACTTCCGTCTACAAAGAATAAAATCTCTTCAAAAATTAATAGACGAATGTCCATCCAGCCCGGAAACTCCACAACTGGCTACAATACTTGTGAATCTTCAACAGCAAGTCAACAGGCTTCAACAAAGGGTGAGTGAAATTGGCTTTTGTCCTGTTGTTAACTGTGTGTATCATTCCCCTAAAGTTACCAATAGTAAAACTAACGTTAAAAGACTAAGAAACTCAAATGATAATTATGAGATTAATGCGAAACGCAATGCTAATAAAAATATCAAAGTTGATCATAAAAGTAAGACTAAAATAGCTAACAATAATGATGAAAATGATTTTAAATTTCCCCCAAAGAGATTGACTGCCAAAATTACTACAATTACTAAGGATAACGATAACGACTCTGTTATGAGCGAAAATACCTATCAAAATCTTGAAAACTTGGATATTGATGATGAAACACCTGAAATTGTTAATTCAGCGCCGAGACCTCCCCCAATTATGCTAAAAAGAACCAAAAATTTTATTGATGATCTTAAACTTATAAATGAAAAATGCTTCCCTATTGAAAGCAAACTTGGAGGTCCCTACATAAAATTTTTTGTTAAGGATGATGAACAACACCGTGAGCTCACCAAATTCCTTAAACTAAATAATCTAGACTATTTCATAATCACCCCTAGATCTAGCCGACCAATTAAAGTAGTCATTCGTGGCTTATCTAATAACATAGCAACTGAAACTATTAAGGAAGCTCTTGAAACTGATTGCCAATTTAAAGTTGATAAAGTCGTCCAACTAACTAGATTTCGCACCAAAGACCCCCTTCCACTTTTTCAAATTACTCTGCCCAACATTGACTCTAACAAACAAATTTGGAACCTTACTTCTTTACTTTACCTAAAAATTAAAGTTGAAAAATTCGTACGCAAAACTGGTAGCATCCAGTGCTTCAGTTGCAATTATTGGCATCACAGCGCTGCTGCATGCCATATGAAGCCTAGGTGTATTAAATGCGGTGGTGAACACCACAAAGACCAATGCAATTTCACACCAGAAAAACCAGTCTGTATCAATTGTGGAAAAGAACACTTTGCCTCGTACAGAGGCTGTGAAAAATTCCCAAATAATGTCAAAACCAACCGATTTAAAACCCCTAACCTAACCTCCTACGCAAAAGCCACCCGTAATGAATCATTTCAAGTCGAACTCCCCCCCCAGAAAAAATGACTAAAAAGATCTCATCAACAACGTACAGGCTGAAGTTTACTTTCCAATGCAAGACCTATCTGCACTCAAAGGAATTAAATATATAATACAAGAATTCAAAAATCTTTTCAAAGGTTTAGACATCATAGATGTAGTTAATAAACTAAAAAATGCCACAAACCAAATCGATAAAATAGCTATCTTCATAAAATTAATGCCTATTTTTTCTAACACTGACTCCAATTAATGTCTTCTGCCTCTGGACTTTCTCTTATCTTTTGGAATGCCAATGGGCAAAAATCTAAACTTCTCGATCTCAGGACTTTTCTTGATGATAGAAAGCCTGACCTCATCTTAATCCAAGAAACTAAGCTGAAATCAAATTTCTCTCCTTACATCCCAAACTACTCCTTCTACCGTCAAGATGGCCCTCAAAACCCCCTTTGCGCTGGCACCGGTATCTTTATTAAAAATGAAATAAAACATGAAGAAATTTATATCCCTAACCTCAATTTTATTTAAGTTACTATTCTTAAAATAGCACTACAAAACAGACCCCCAATCATTATTGCCTCAACTTATATCTCATGCAATCCGAACAAACTCTTCATCACTGACATTGAAAAGGTCCTTAATTTTTCTGATTCTATCATTATTTGCGGCGACATGAATGCACATCACCCAAGCTGGAACTGCAATAGGACCTCCCAGTCTGGTAGACTTCTCCATAATTTCGCTCTTAAAGAAAATCTCGATATTCTTGCTCCGTCGACTCCTACCAGATTTGGCCCTAATTCTGCCCCCACTATTGACTTAGCTCTCACAAAAAATTTCTCCTATGCTCATAAAATTGAATCTATTCCGGATCTTTCATCTGATCATAACCCAGTCCTTATTAAATTTAACTTCAATATTACTCCTCTCCTAATTAACAGACACTATGTTTCCACTGACTGGGCGAACTTTAAAGATTATTTGAATAAAAACATTAAACTAAATATCCCTAACTTACTTAACAAGGATGACTTAGAGGATGAAATTCTTAAACTTACATCAGACATTACCTCTGCGTACATCATCAGCTCCAAACCACTCAAATTTCATGAGACTCTCTACCTACTCCCACATGTTAGAAAACTTAAAACTCTTCGCAATAAAACTAAAAAGACCTGGCAAAGATTTAGAGACCCTGTCTCCAAATCACAATACAATAAAGCCCAAGAAGAATTTCGTAATGCTGTCTTGGATTACAACCGCAGCACCTATATCAACCAAAATGAACTACTTAACGCTCAAGACAACTCTCTCTGGAAATCTACCAAAAGACTTAAAAGGAAAAGAACAATAATCCGTCAACTTCGTGACCTCAATACTAATCTAATTGTTCAAACTGATTCCCAAAAAGCTGAACTTATTGCCGACAAATTTGAAGAACAATTTAAACCAAACAACTTACCAGACATCTTAACTGAAAACATGGTTGAAAATTCAATTTCAAATTTTAACGACCATACATCTCCCACGGTTTTCTCTGAGATTAAACCATCAGAAATCTGCGATTTCATCAAAAACACCAAAATTAACAAAACACCTGGTCCTGACTCAATTAAAAATAAAATGCTTAAAAAACTTCCTCCCATAATCATCATTAAAATAACTTATCAAAAAAATCTTTGAACTTCAATATTTCCCAAAATGCTGGAAAATCGCTAAAATTCTCCCAATCCTCAAACCAGGTAAAGACCCCTCCATACCAACTAATTATAGACCTATCTCTCTTCTCCCAACTCTCAGTAAGCTCACTGAAAAACTAATCCTCACTAGATACCTTAATTTTTCAAAGACAGCGGGTTTCCTAATCCCTCAACAATTTGGCTTTACAGAAAAACTCTCAACTTCACATCAATTACTAAGAATGGTTGAATATCTTCATGAGGGCAGGAAAAACAACAAACCCACTGCTGCGATTTTTCTAGATATTGCCAAAGCTTTTGATAAGGTTTGGATCCCAGGCCTTATACATAAATTATTGAATATAACTTTCCTCCTTATATCATTCAAATCATTAGATCATATCTCTCTGATAGATTTTTCACTGTACAAATCAATAGAACTGACTCTTCCAAAAGGAAACTAAGAGCTGGTGTCGTGTCCCGCAAGGTGGTATCCTCGCCCCTGTAATATTTCTCCTTTATCTAAATGACATTCCACAACAAAAAGGCATCATGATCAGTCTTTTTGCTGATGACACGGCCATCCTTTCACAAGGAAAAAATCCTCAACAAGCTATAACCCCCCTACAAAACTACAAAGTCAATTTAGAAAAATGGCTCACGCGTTGGAAAATCAAACTTAATGTTGATAAAACTGAAGCTATCATTTTCTTTAAAAACAAAAAGAACTGACCCAAAATAAATCTCTATAATACTGAAATTAATTGGCAAAACCAAGTTAAATACCTGGGTATTATCCTTGATAAGAACATAAACTATAGATCGCATATCAATCACACCAGAGAAAAATTTAATAACGCTTTTAGAGCTCAATATCCCCTCATCTGTAGGAATTCAGGCTTATCCACCGAAGGCAAAATTCTAATTTATCTAGCTTATCTCAGACCTATCCTTACTTATGCATGTCCTGTTTGGGCTGCAACTGCCAAAACTAATCTTCAAAAAATTGTATCCCTTTAAAATAAAACAATCAGAATGATCGTTAAAGCCAGATGGTTTCACAGAAATGTGGACATATTCAAAGCACTTAATATCCCTCCTATCAAGCAATTCATGATTAAACTTGCTAAAACCTTCTACAGTAATATTATCAATATCGAGAACTCCACTCTTCAAAATCTGCCAAACTATGATAACCTCGAAAAATCGAACAAACGCAGACCGCGTTGTTCGCTTATCATCTAATTTCAATTAATGTTTTTCTACAAGTTCTCTTGCTTCATTTACTTTTTTTGTCCTATCAATTACTAAGTAGCAGTTAATCTCTATTTTCTTTTAATTCATTATATGATGCACACTTTTAACTAATAAGGTCAGTTTCATCCTCACTAAAGTCCTAATCTACAAGACTTACAGATGGTGGGGGCCTTCGGCCCCAATGAGCTGTAAACCATTTCACAAATATCAACTCATAAAAAACCATGGACGCAGCGGGTAAGTGCAAAAACTTTGTATCTAATGACGTAGTGCCTAACAATACTAACCCAGTCCCCCCTGATGAGACCCCCACTAATTCTACTAATACTAACATGGATGTCGAGCCAGCACCCGAGGATAGCAGAATAGAAGTAGAAATACACCCCGAGCCGCAAGTACCTAACGGCAAAAAAAACAGCAAAAAATGCCCCTAAGCTACCGATAGGATAGGATAGGATATGGTAATTTTCTGGCGCAAGATCCTTTTCTAGGATATGCTGCGCCGAAAAAACAAGTCATTTATTGAGTATTCCTATTTAATACCACCCCTCAGGGGCTCACCTTCTTTAGGTGAGTACGGGTGTCCCAATCCCGAGGTACGCAGTGATCTTTACTCCCTTTACGTTTATCATCCACTACGCCTTCTGCTGTATACTTTTTTTTCTTTCACTCGAGGGAAAGGCGAGGGAGCTCTCCATGAGAAGCTGTCGCCACTCTGTTTGCTTCCTGCTTCTCATGGACAGCAAATACCCCCACGTGTTTGCCGTGCGTGGCAACCCATTAGACGGGTGGTGCACTGTGGTCCCCGGTGCATCAATCGGCTGGTTGCTGGCCACCTGAGTGGTTAGTTTGCTAGGGATCAAGCGAAGGGGTTACTCCTTGGGCTTGGCGTTAAGGGTGGTCACTGTCCCCGGGGGTAACTCCCAGCGTATAGGTTCCGGCTAGCACTAAGGTGTATGCCGAGGCTGGAAAGAACCAGAGCCGGTAATTGCCTTCCCTTGTAGGGCTCCGAGGTGGGTGGTGCCGTCGGGCCTGAATCTTTTCCAATGTCATATGGGGCCTAAATCCATTACTCCCTTCAGTGGGCAACACAAGATTAAGAAAATTGCTGAAAAATATTACGACCATTTCTTTGTCATCAAAAGAATTTCAGAAACTAAAGAAACATTCCACACTGTATCCCCGTTCCTTGTAGAAAAAGCCGTTTCTGGAACACTTGGAGATGTTTCTACCATTCGCAAACTTCGTTCAGGAGATTTGTTGGTTGAAGTTAATTCTCGACAATAATCTCATCAAATTCTTAAACTCAAAGCATTAGCTACCATTCCAATTTATGTAAGCGCGCATGCATCTCTCAACTCTTCTAAAGGTGTTATAACATGTGGGGAGTTATTTCATACATCAATTGAAGAAATTACTAAAGACCTGAAGCCTGAAGGAGTGACACATGTACGCCGCATCTCAATTCGGCGGGATGGACAACTCCTCCCTACAAAGCACCTCGTTCTTACCTTCCAAATGCCTACATTGCCTGAAACAGTTAAAATAGGATATATGAGATTAAAAGTGCGTCCTTTTATACCAAATCCTCTGAGATGCTTTCAATGCCAACGATTTGGGCACTCTAAAATCGCCTGCCGCGGGACACTTGTCTGTGCCCGTTGTGCGGAGAAAGGGCACGACAGTAAGCAGTGTGACGCGCCGGAAAAATGCGTAAACTGCAGTGGTGACCACACTTCGTTTTCTCGTTTATGTCCACGTTGGAAATTGGAAAAAGATATTATATCAATTAAAACTAAAGAACAAATTTCATATCCAGAGGCTAAACGTAAAATCATGGCACAAACACCTGCACAGGGCGTTAGTTATTCAACTGCACTGAAACGATCATACTGTGAGAATTGTTCATGCAAAAATTGTGACTCAAACAAATTCTCCGGTAAAACCATCCGTCCACAAACAGTGCTCCAGAAGTTAATGAACCTACAAAACGTAAATCAAAATCAAAATCTCAACGTTCACTTAAATTAAAACTTTCAAAGCGTGGACTTTCACAGCAAATGATATCGGAACGGCTTGCAACTAAGTTAAAAAAATCCAGTAATCAAAGTTCTGTGGCTTTGGGATTGGCTAACAAAGGTAGTGTCCAAAGAGACTTGACCTCTCTGTTTGGAGGCAAACCCAAAAATCCCGATCTTATTAAACTCCATCCATCTGAAGAGGATGAAGATGAACTCCAAATGAGTTGTGAAACTTCACCAACTCAATTTACTGATTCAGTTATCTTTCATTCAAAAAAACTCTCTTAATGGGTACTTTCCTTTCTTGGAATTGTCGCGGCATACGGTCAAAATTAAATGATATAAAGACCATTCTTAACACTTTTCATCCTATCTGTCTCTGTGTACAAGAAACGTTTTTGACACCCAATTTTCCAATAAAATTGCGCGGTTACAACTGTACTAGGAAAGATGCAGACACGGGAGTTCGCAATTCTAGTGGTGTCTGTACCTTCACATCTAATTTATATCCAAGTACTCCTCTTACTCTACATTCATCTCTACAGACTGTGGCTGTGCAGGTTCACATAAGAACATTGGTCACAGTCTGTTGTGTCTATTTACCGCCTCATGATGCCCTCTGTCAGCAAGATCTCAATAACTTGGTAGACCAGCTTCCTTCTCCTTTCATCTTACTCGGTGATTTTAACGGCCATAGTATTTTGTGGGGTTCAGAGAGTACAAATACTCGCGGGCAGCAGATAGAAAATTTCATTTCCAATAACTCTCTCTGCTTGCTCAATAATAATGAGAAAACCTATTTTCATGAACCCACACGTACATTCCACAGCCTTGATCTGGCAATATGTTCTCCAGAACTTCTGCCTTTTTTGTCCTTTGAAGTAAGCACTGACTTGTACAATAGTGACCATTTTCCTATTGCTGTCTGCCATGCTGATAGCAGCGGTGCGACTCTATGTCGTCCGAGATTCATATTCAATAGGGCAGACTGGACAGTATTTTCACATTTGGCTGATATCACAGAAAATATGGTCAAAACTGCAGACATTTCGGAAGCAGTTCAGCTCGTTGTTGAGATCATAAGAAATGCTGCAAATATGAGTATTCCAAAGACTTCTCCACGCCCACGAAAATTCCGTAGACCGTGGTGGAACAGAGACTGTCGCGATAGTCATAAGAATCAAAAAAGACTCTGGAACATATTTCGAAGGTACCCGACGACGGAGAACTTGATAGCTTTTAAAAAGGCCAAGGCGCTGGCTCGTCGCATTCGGCGTCGTAGCCAAAGGGAATCATGGGTTCATTTTGTATCATCAATCACATCTAGGACGTCCAGTAAACTGTTATGGAAAAAAGTAAAGGCTGCTAATGGGATTTATCCTGAAGCTTCGATCCCTGTTTTAAAAATGGGAAATGAGGTACATTCCTCTTACATAGATGTAGCTAATATTCTTGGTCAGGCATTCGCACGTGTTTCTGCAGTAGACTCTTATACTCCTGCCTTCCTGGCAAATAAGAATCGCGCAGAACGGTTGCGACTTCGTTTTAATGCCCAAAGCACCTTTCCTTATAACTCTGAATTCAAAATTTATGAACTGGAATTGGCGTTGTCTCATGTCCATGATACGAGCCCTGGACCAGATGGAATCACATATGGTATGCTTCGCCACTTGAATACCACTTCTCTTTCCAACCTGTTACTGCTTTTCAACAGAATCTGGACTGAACAGAAGTATTCTTCACAATGGCGAGAAGCTATTGTGATTCCAATCTTAAAACCCGGTAAACAGTCGTCGAACCCTTTGAATTATAGACCGATTGCCTTAACAAATTGCCTTTGCAAGACCTTCGAGCGCATGGTCAATGCTCGTTTAATGTTCGAATTGGAAAAACAAGGATGTATCTCCCCGTTGCAGAGTGGGTTCCGTAGAGGCAGGTCTACTTTTGACAACCTCATATTACTGGAAACCGAAATCCGCAACACATTTGTTAGGAGGAATCATCTTGTTTCGATATTCTTCGATATTGAAAAGGCGTATGACCGTACATGGCGTTATGGTATACTTTCCACTCTTTTTAACTTAGGATTTAGAGGAAATCTGCCCATATTTTTGCAAAATTTCTTATCGTATAGAACATTTGGAGTTCGGGTCGCTAATATTTACTCCGATTCTTTTATCCAAGCTGAGGGAGTTCCGCAAGGGAGCGTCCTCAGTGTAACACTTTTTATAATTCACATGACTCAAGTTTTATCGGTTTTACCTTCATCTGTTAACGGAACGCTTTATGTGGACGATCTGCAGATATCCTGCCAAGGTAGTAATATCAGTCTAATTGAACGGCAATTACAAAAGGCAGTCAACAATCTGGTAGCTTGGTGCGATAACAACGGCCATAGTATTTCTCCTGAGAAGAGTCAATGCGTCCATTTCTGCAGGAAGCGAAATATACATTTAGACCCTGTTATCTACATTCGACGCTCACCTATTCCAGTTGTGAACGAAATCCGATTTTTAGGAGTTATCTTTGATAGGAAACTGACCTTCTTACCGCACATCCTATACCTGCGTACGCGAATTGGATTGGATTGTGTGGTTTAGTGGCGCAAGAGCCATAGCTGGCCATACTGCGCCAGACATATGGTTTAAATATAAAATACTCTTCCTATATCAAAGTATGTAAATGTGTAAATTATTTGATAAAATTACATTGTAATGTCTCTCAACATTAAAAACAAGAAGTAAGAAATGACAAAAAAAAAGAAATATTAAATAAGATGGTAAAACCCAATTGCTTTTAAAAATTTTAAAAGATTTCTGTGGGGACGTTCCCCCACAAGCATTTGCATGTCTATAACTGAAGCATAAAAATATTTTAAACGATGATGTTTATAATCGGGACATTCAACCAAAAGGTGATGGACCGTTAAAATTACTTGACAATAGACGCAGAATGGTTTTTGATCGCCGAATAAAAGATGCTTATGTGTAAAATGTGTGTGACCAATGCGGAGTCTAGATAATTTAACGTCTAGCTCCCGAACCGGTAAACACGGCCAAAAAGAAATAAAAGGTTTTATCACATGAAGTTTGTTATTTATTTGATCGTTCCATGACTCCTGCCAAAGTGAGTAAAAATAACGTTGTATTACATTTTTCGCATCACTGAAAGGGATGTCTCTCTCTAGAAGCAAAGATGCACTTTTTGCAGCATTATCTGCGAGCTCATTGCCAGCGATTCCGACATGACTCGGAATCCAGCAAAAAAGTATCTCAAATCCCCTGTTTTCGAGATTATTTAGAAGACCCAGGATTTCCAGGGCAACTGGATGGATCTGATTTTGAATATTGGAAAGTCTTTTCAATGAGCTCATACTATCAGTATAGATACAAAATTTTCGTTCAGAAGAGATGGAAATCCTCTGAAGAGCATAAAAAATTGCTATTAATTCAGCAGATAAAACTGATAGAGATGTGTCTAGACGGTAACTGAATGTATCGGTATCAAAAACAATACCGCAACCAACATGACCGTCTGACTTTGAACCGTCTGTAAAAACTTTTAAGTAATCTACATACTGACAGCGATGAAAATTAAAAAGATTCTTGTAAATAATAGGGGCAGTATTCTTCTTCTCAAAACTAGAGAAGGGATTTAGAAAGGAAAACTGATGAATATTCCAAGGAGGAAAGATGAATGGATCAGAAGTGTGAATCACCTTATTATGGAGCTCAGTATTATGAAGGAGAGATTTAGCTCTCTCGCAAAATGGCAGAATGTGGGAAGGTCGAGCATTATGAAGTCTCCTAAGACTAACCGGAAATGTCATAGAGGACAAGGGGTGCTTCGGAATAGACATACCCCGAAGGTAGTACAGGGCGGCTACTTTTTTACGTCGTAACTCAAGTGGTAACTGATGGCAAAGAACAAAAAGACTATGCACTGGTGAGGTTCGAAATGCTCCAGAGCAAATTCTCAAAGCAGAATGGTGTACGGTGTCAAGTCTACGTAAGACCGTAGAACGTGCAGAGCCGTATACCATACATCCGTAATCTATACGGGATAAAATAACTGCTTCATAAATTCGGAGCAAAGAAGTGCGATCTGCTCCCCAAGTGGTACGGGAAAATACCTTAAGAATGTTTAATGATCTGTCGCACTTCTTCCGAGGATGTAGGATATGCGGAAGGAAAGTGAGCTTACGGTCAAAAATTATTCCCAGAAATTTTATTTCATTGACCACAGGTATTTCAACGTTCCCAATATTTATTGAAGGATCCAAATGAATGGCTCGTTTTCTGCAGAAATGAATGCATTCACTGTTCTCCGGTGAAATGGTATGCCCGTTTTCATCGCACCATTCTACCAGTTTCTTAACGGCAACCTGAAGTTGGCGCTCTATTAAACGCATATTACTCCCCTGGCAGGAGATCTGAAGATCGTCAACATATAACGTAGCTTGAACAGATGAGGGTAAAACATTCAGAATTTGGCTGAAATGACAGATAAAAAGTGTAACACTGAGGATACTTCCCTGTGGAACACCCTCAGCTTGGATAAAAGGATCGGAATATAAATTACCAACCCGAACACGAAATGTGCGCAACGATAAAAAGTTTTTTAAAAACATGGGTAAATTCCCTTTAAATCCAAAATTTACAAGAGTAAAAAGAGTTCCAAACCGCCAGGTACGGTCATAGGCCTTTTCTATGTCGAAGAAGATCGAGACAAGATGATTTCGACGGACAAATGCATTGCGAATTTGAGTTTCAAGTAATACAATATTGTCAAATGTCGACCGTCCTTTTCGAAAACCACTCTGCATCAACGGGATGCATTCTTTCCTTTCCAGTTCAAAAACAAAACGGGCATTAACCATGCGCTCAAGTGTCTTGCATAGACAACTTGTGAGTGCAATAGGTCTATAGTGCAGAGGGTTAGAGGAATCCTTGCCGGGTTTGAGGATCGGAATCACAATTGCCTCATGCCATTGTGAAGGGAACTTCTGCTCAGTCCAAATACGATTAAATAGAACTAATAGATTGGAAAGAGAAGTAGGAGACAAATGACGAAGCATGTTATATGTGATTCCGTCAGGACCAGGACTAGTATCATTAGTCTTCGATAAAGCTGTTAGTAGTTCGTGCATTTTAAATTCAGAATTGTATGAATAAGAATCTCGAGTAGAAAAACAGAATGATTTTTGTTGTGCACGGTTCCGAATTTCTACAAATGAAGGCTTATAAGAATCGGCAGATGATACCTTTGCAAATGTATAACCGAGAGCATTGGCGACGTCTAATGGGGAAGAAAGCCTTCCATTTTCTGTCTCCAGAACAGGAATAGAAAACTCTTTGTATATTCCATTTGCCGCCTTTACCTTCTTCCAAAGTATTTTTGAAGGAGTAAAGGCTGTGATGGAAGAGATGAAATTCATCCAACTTTCTCTCTGAGTTATCCTACGGATACGACGAGCATTAGCTCTAGCACGCTTAAAAGCAATTAAATTATCTAGCGTAGGATATCTCCGGAAAATATTCCACTGCTTTTTTTGTTCTCGGTGACTGTCGCGGCAAGCTGCATTCCACCACGGTCTCCGGAATTTCCTTAGACGTGAGGAGCTTTTAGGGATGGTATTGTTTGCAGCGTCAATTAAGCAGTCAATTACATTTTGTACTGCCTCTGTAATATCAGTCGTTCTGACCATATTTTCCGAAATTATTGCTTGTTGCATGAAAGCAATCCAGTCTGCTTGCTTGAATAGAAAACGTGGGCGACAAGAAGTTGCCCGACCTCTATCAGCATAGGGGACCATTAAGGGGAAGTGATCACTATCATAGAGGTCATTCCCAACAGTGAAACTGAGTAACGGGAATAGATCGGGAGAGCAAATAGCCAGATCTAAACTGTGAAATGTACGCGTGGGCTCATGGAAATAGGTTTTCTCGTCATTATTGAGCAAACAGAGAGAGTTATACGTGATAAATTGTTCAATCTGTTGCCCACGAGAATTTGTGCTTTCCGAGCGCCACAAAATGCTATGAGCATTAAAATCGCCAAGAAGCAAGAAAGGTTTGGGTAGTTGGTCCACTAAACTATTAAGTTCATGTTGGTTAATGACAGAGTGAGGTGGCAAATAGATGCTACAAACTGTGACAAGGGTTCGTATATGGACTTGAACAGCCACAGCTTGTAAAGAAGTTTGTAAATTCAACTGAGAACTCGGGTAGAGGTTGGAAGTTAAGATGCAAACACCACCAGAAGGATTATTTCCAGTATTAGCATCTTTCCGAGAACAATTATAGCCACGAAATTTTATTGAAATCTCATTTTTCAGGAATGTTTCCTGTAAAGCAAAACAAGCAGGATGGAGCTGATTAATAATATGCTTAATGCCAACAACTTTAGACCGAAGACCACGACAGTTCCAAGATAAAAATGTACCCATTAAGTGATCGAAGTACGGAGTTTATTTGGGAAAGTGTTATGAAGAGTTGGTGAAACATCGCAACTCATTTGTAATTCATCCTCCTCGTCAGACGGATGGAGGGAAATGCTATCGGGACTTTTAGGTGCGCCAAAAATAGATGTTAAGTCCTTATGGACGTGACCTTTTGTCGCAAGTCCCAAGGCGACAGATTTTTGTGCTGTAGATTTTTTTAATTTTGACCGTAAATCTTTTGGAGAGAGTCCCCTTTTTGAAAGCTTTAGTTTAAGTGATCTTTGAGAATTAGAGTTTGATTTGGATTGGACTGGTTTGGTAGTTTCAGGTGCACTAGATGCTGTATTTTCTACATCAGAATCGGAAGACTTTTCAATAGTTGAAAATTTTGGGTTAATTTTCACACAATTTTTACATTTACAGTTAACACAGAAGGGAGTTTTTGTAACTGAAGCATAACTCACACCGGGTTTGGGTGTTTGTGCCAATAATTTTTTTCTTGCTTCAGGATATGTAATAGATTCTTTGAATTTAAGGGAAGTGATTTGCTTTTCAAGTTTCCAGCGTTCGCAGGTTCGAGAAAACGATGCATGACTACCTCCGCAGTTCACGCATTTTTCGGAGGCGTTACAATGTTCACTATCGTGGTCTTTTCCCACACAGCGGGCGCATGTTAGTGTCCCGCGGCAATTACTCTTCGAATGACCGAAACGCTGGCAGTTGAAGCATCTCAAAGGATTGTGGATATATTGTCGGACCGGTAATTTAATGTATCCAGCATATATGAATTCTGGTATTGTTGGTCTATGAAAGGTAAGGATATAATGCTTTGTGGGAAGAAGTTGTCCATCCCGCCTAATGGTAATTTGGCGTACATGGGTGACACCTTGAGGTTTCAGTTCAGAAGTGATCTCTTCAAGGGGAACGTTGAACAGTTCACCACATGTTATTACACCCTTAGAAAAATTTAAAGAAGTATGAGAGGCAACGGTGACCGGGATGTTAGCTAAAGCTTTTATTTTCATAACTTGCTGTGCTTGTTTTTTGGTAGAGACTTCAATTAGCAAGTCCCCAGAACGCATTTTACGAGTGGCAGCGACTTCACCAATTGTAGCAGAGATAGATTTCTGTACAAGAAAAGGCGATACAGAATTAAAAGTTTCATTCTTATCACTAGTTCGTTTGATTATAAAAAAGTGGTCAAATTGTGGAAGGTTAGTATTGAGATTAGGTATTTTGTAATGCCCACTGAAGGGAGTTTTTGATTTAGGCCCCATACGATATGAATAGGGTTTCAGGCCCGACGGCACCGCCCACCACGGAGAAAACAAGGGAAGGCAATTACTGGCTCTGGTCATCACCAGCCTCAGCCTCCACCATGGTGCTGATCGGTACCTATACGCTGGGAGTTACCCCCGGGGACAGTGACCACCCTTAACGCCAAGCCCAAGGAGTAACCCTTTCGCTTGATCCCTAGCAGACTAGCAACTCAGGTTGATAGTTACCGGCCGATTGGTACACCGGGGACCACAGTGCACCGCCCGTCTAATGGGTCGCCACGCACGGCCAACACGTGGGGGTATTTGCTGTCCATGAGAAGCAGGAAGCAAACAGAGCGGCGACAGCTTCTCATGGAGAGCTCCCTCGCCTACCCTCGAGGGAAAGAAAAAAGACAGCCAAAAGCAAAAGACGGAGGGGAGATTAAACCGAAAGGGAGTAAAGATCCCTGGGTACCTCGGGATTGGGAAACCCGTACTCACCTAAAGAAGGTGAGCCCCTGAGGGGCGCGTACGCGGTGTGAGAAGATGTTGAATATTTTAAAGGTACTTTCTAGAACATCTTGGGGTGCCGATCGGGTTTGCCTACTGCGAATTTATGAAGCACTAATCCTTTCTCGCATTGATTATGGCTGTATGGTGTATGGGTCAGCCAGATCTTCTGTTTTGCGTCGGTTGGATACCGTTCACCATTCTGCTTTACGGATCTGTTCTGGTGCATTTCGCACATCTCCTGTTGAGAGTTTGCATGTTATTTGTAACCAGCTATCTCTTTGTTTAAGGCGGCAAAAAATATCTGCCTTTTATTATTTCCGATCAAAATCTGTTCCAAGACATCCTATAAGCCAAATGACTTTGCCAGTAAGTTTGCGCAGAATTTATGATGCTCGGCCCTCTCACATTATGCCTTTCTGTGAGAGAGTCAGAAAGCTCCTACAAGACTTGGACTTTGAAAATGTGGGTATTAAATCTATTGATTATTGGTTCCCTCCTTGGGATATACCACAAATAACTTTTTTGAATCCCTTTACTGGATTTGATAAGTCATCAACAGCTCCTATTGTTTTTCAGCAGCTCTTTCTATATCATCGCAATCGGTATTCTTCTTTCATTCCAATTTACACGGATGGCTCAAAATCAGATAGACATGTTGGTAGTGGCGCAATTTTTTCATCTGATACATTTAGCTATCGTCTGCACAACTTTTCCTCAGTATTTACTGCTGAGCTATCTGCAACACTCTGTGCCTTAAAGAAAATTTCACCTTCTTCTGAAAGGAAATTTATTATTTATACCGATAGCATGAGCGCACTAGAAACACTTTCTCACTACCATAGCCGAATACATCCCACTGCTATCCGTATTCTATACACTGTACGTCTTTTAGAGAATGAGGGTGTAAAAATTATTTTTTGCTGGATTCCGAGTCATGTGGGCATCACTGGAAATGAAAAGGCGGATTCTGCGGCAAAATCAGCATCGGTTACTTTGAATCAAGGACTTCCGTATTCTGATGTGAAGAAGTCCTTCATTAATCACATTTTTATAGCTTGGCAGAACAATTGGAATTTGCAGATAGATAACAAATTACATGCTGTGAAACCCAAAATTGGGCTATGGTATGTTCTTCCTATACGAGAGGTAGATGTCAAGTTGACCCGCCTCCGTATAGGACATACTCGCTTGACGCACAAGCATCTCATTTTTGGCGAAATGGCACCGGTGTGCCAGACGTGTCACGTAGATTTAACAATCAAGCACATTTTAATTGAATGTTCAAGTTTTAACTCGTATCGATTACACTTTTTTAATTCCTTATTATTAACTCAACTGGACTTGGTGGGTGAAGAACATCACCCAAACATTTTTAAATTTTTGAAGGCCATTGGCTTTTACATACGTATTCAGCTATATTTTTTAATACTTACTCGCCAATTATTCATTGAATTTTTTAACAATTTTTTTTGCGAAAACCATTTTTGAAACTCTTATTTGGAAATTTTAAACTTTTGAAAACATTTTACAACATATGAATATGTGCACTTTTACTGTATTTAAGACATTTTAATGTTTGATTCTTTGCATCTTGTGGAATTTCAAACCATGTGCTTGGCGCAGTTTGGCCAGACATGGCTCTTGCGCCAGAAAAATTCCAAAAAACCAACCAACCAACCTATTTAATACCATAAAATTCGTCGTAGAAAATTTGTAAAACAGTAAGTAAAATATGAATAAATTTAAATTTCACTAAAAACTCCAATTTTCTTTAAAAACGGGAATAAATTCTTGTGAGGTTTTTCCCCTAGAAGGAAAGACAAGTTAAAATCAGAGGTGTTAAAAAAGCTTACACGGTCTCTATAAAAAACAGAACATTCAATTAAAACATGGCGTATAGTCAGTGGAACACTGCATGAGCCACAGACAGGCGGAGATTCTCCAAATAGCAAGTATCTGTGTGTCATACGTGAATGACCGATACGCAGTCTAGTCAGAATGACATCAAATTTTCGATTGAAAGATGAAGCCCAAGGAGTAATGCATGGTTTTACATCGTGGAGTTTATTATTTACTTCTTGATTCCAGTCATATTTCCAAGTCCTTAGCATCCACTTACGTAGTGCACTTTTGATATCGGTATAATGAAGAGGCATAGGACGATACATATTAGCAACTTTGGCAGCTGTGTCTGCCTGTTCATTACCTATTATACCGACATGAGCTGGTACCCAGGAAAACAAAATTCTATAGCCCTTCCTATGCAGGTGGGATTTCAAGCGCCTAATTTCCTGTATTAGACCATGGGACCATGACTATTCAAGGATTCCAATGCACTTAGAGAATCAGAGTAAATAATAACATTTACTGGATGTTTTTCTGAAAGATATTTTAGCGCTATATACAACGCTGTCAACTCAGAGGTAAAAACAGAGGTGAAATCATGAAGTCTAAAACTTATAATGTCATTCTCACAAACAAAAGCGCAACCAGTATTTGTATCGGATTTAGAGCCATCTGTATAAATGGGTAGATAATCATGAAATACTTGTATATGGGAAAAGAATATAGATTTGAAAACAGAACCACAAACATCCGCTTTATGTAGATTCTTAAATGGATTCAAGTAGGTGATGTTATTGCAGATCCATGGGGGGTTTTGCATGTGAATTATTACTGCTGACATCAAGCGCTTGAAATTCATCTGGAAGTAATTGACGAATTCGTAATCCCAAAGGAGGAATACAAGAAGGCCGACTGTTGAATAGTCTGTCCATACTATGATCCAAAAGTATTTTCCTCAAAGGGTTATTTTCAGTCGATAAAACTCGAAAATAAAAACAAAAGGATAGCATATGTATTCTATGAGTCAAAGATGGCTCAAAATTTTCCACATACAAACTCTTGATTGGAGATGTGCGGAAAGAACCTGAGCATAGTCTTAAAGCCTGATGGTGAATATAATTAAGTCTTGAGAGGTGTGAAACACGCGTGGATCCATAAACGATACACCCAGAATCTAATTTGGCACGAATGATGCTTCTATATATGCGTAATAAGCATATGCGATCAGCACCCCAAGCAGTATTTGAGAGAACTTTAAAAATATTTAGAGACTTGAGACAAGTCTTCCTCAAGTTGAAGTTGATGGAGTTTAATGGCGCTAAAACCACTTCTGATCATACAGCGCCAACGACAAGGTCTATGCGAGTCTATGGTTCGTAAAATTTTCACGTTTTAAAAGGTTAATCAAAATACCTGCTTCAAACTCTATTTAAGACCTTAAAAAATATGCATAAAGGAACTATCACATAGATTTAAAACATTTAAAGAATGATAAAATATTTAAATAAGGTAAAAGAAACCAATCGTTTTTAAAAACGTTATAAGTTGAGGATGAGGCGCTTTATGAAGGATATCTTTCAATACAAAATGAGGAGTATGAAAGTACCGAACTCGTTGAGAATCAAAACGTGGACACTCCATCAGTATGTGCTGAACTGTCAAAAAGCATTGGCATAAAATACATCGAGGGGCGGGCTCCCCCAACAACAAATGCCTATGTGTGAGCCTAGTATGGCCAATTCTTAAACGTGTAATTACGGTATCCAATTTTCTGCTATTTAAAATGGGCCAACACTCGATGGAACATTTGATAGAATGAAGCTTATTTGCCTCTTTACTGTCCCATTCTGATTGCCATTTCATATCTAGAAGGGTTTTTATATATTTCTTGATATCGTTCAAAGGAACAGGGTCATTTAAAAGACTGGTAGCCGATTTCGCAGCCTCGTCTGCCAATTCATTACCAGAAATACCCACATGTGAAGGAACCCAGCAGAATAGGATTGAATAACCTTCACATGTGAGGCTATCATGCAATTCAAGAATTTTAAAAGCCAATGGATGAGAGAAACGATGAAGAGATGTTAACGATTCCAAGGCACTTTTTGAGTCTGAATAAATGATATAATTATTAGGTGGACCATTTGAAATGTGGAATAATGCATGAAAGATGGCAGTGATTTCTGCAGTAAAAATAGAACATGAGGGATGAAGTCGAAAGGAGCTGGTGGAATCAATAAAAACACAAGCAAATGAAGTATTTAAAGAACCTTTCGAACCATCTGTAAATATTGGAATGAAATGTTTATATGCTTCACGATGATGAGCAAAAAGATGGAGATAGATTACAGGGGTTGTATTAGATTTATCAAAAGTTGCAAACGGATTTAAGTATTTTAGTCCATGAGATTTCCACGGAGTGAGGTGATCCTTTACATTTGGTACAACCAGGATATTGTCTACATTTAAATTATTTAGAATGTTTATTGCTCTATTAAAGAATGAAGGAATGACTGATGGTCTGGCCCTTTGTAAACGAAGTATGAATTGACTCTGCTTGTAATTAAAGAATGGATGTGAAGGCAGGGATAAAAGTTTAAAAAAGTAATGAAGGGTTAGCATTTTTCGTCTCTGATCGAGAGAAGGCTCACAGCATTCAACGTACAGACTTTCGACAGGAGAAGTACGAAAGGCGCCACTGCAAAGTCTGAGAGCAGCGTTGTGAATAGGGTCTAATTTTTTTAATGCACTTTGTCTTGCAGAACCGTAAATTACACATCCGTAGTCCATCTTGGAGAG